>JAAAWM010010483.1:15000-42379 GCA_036873465.1 Thinopyrum obtusiflorum | reverse complement strand
AAAACCAGCGGATCTCGGGTAGGGGGTCCCAAACTGTGCGTCTGAGGATCGAGGGTAACAGGAGACAGGGACACGATGTTTACCTAGGTTCGGGTCATCTTGATGGATATAATACCCTACTTCCTGCTTGAATATCTTGGATGAATACGGGGTCGCAAGAGTTGATCTACCTCGAGATTGTTATGGCTAAACCCTAGATGTCTAGCCTGTATGATTATGATTCTCCCCTTCGGACTAAACCCTCCGGTTTATATAGACACCAGAGGGACCTAGGGTTGTACAGAGTCGGTTTATAGAGAAAGGAATCTTCATATTTGCCCCTATGTAATGACGAGGGATTGCATTAAGTCCAGAGCCTCGCTTAAAGGCGAGGTTTGGCCAGGGAGAAAAGAGTCCGTGGAGTACGGCGGGAAGAAAACTCCTTGGCCGAGCTCACACGATGCTGACTCCGAGGGTTCGGAGCCACTGTTCGGAGAAGAGTCTGGCTTCACGATGATTGCCGGTAGCGCTGCTTCCTTCGGCTCTCCCATACCAGGCTCGATAGCCGCAGAGAGTCCGGCGGGCTCAGGAATCCCGTCTTCGGACCTGGTGATGCGCTCCAGATCTAAGGCCAGAGCGGAGGATGGGGTCGCAAACCCTTGGAAGATCATGTCTCCTCGGATATCAGCGACATAATCCAGATTTCCAAAACTGATCTGGTGACCTAGGGCGTAGCTGTCGATCTGCTCTAGATAGCCAAGCGAGTTGGCCCGCAGTGCGAAGCCGCCGAACACAAAGATCTGGCCGGGGAGAAAGATCTCCCTCAGGGCAGCATTGTTGTAGATGACTGATGGAGCCATCGAACCTTCTGACGACGACACAACGAAACTCTCAATGAAAGCACCAATGTCGGTGTCAAAACCAGCGGATCTCGGGTAGGGGGTCCCAAACTGTGCGTCTGAGGATCGAGGGTAACAGGAGACAGGGACACGATGTTTACCTAGGTTCGGGTCATCTTGCCCCCCCCCCCCCCCCCCCCCCCCCCCCCCCCCCCCCCCCCCCCCCCCCCCCCCCCCCCCCCCCCCCCCCCCCCCCCCCCCCCCCCCCCCCCCCCCCCCCCCCCCCCCCCCCCCCCCCCCCCCCCCCCCCCCCCCCCCCCCCCCCCCCCCCCCCCCCCCCCCCCCCCCCCCCCCCCCCCCCCCCCCCCCCCCCCCCCCCCCCCCCCCCCCCCCCCCCCCCCCCCCCCCCCCCCCCCCCCCCCCCCCCCCCCCCCCCCCCCCCCCCCCCCCCCCCCCCCCCCCCCCCCCCCCCCCCCCCCCCCCCCCCCCCCCCCCCCCCCCCCCCCCCCCCCCCCCCCCCCCCCCCCCCCCCCCCCCCCCCCCCCCCCCCCCCCCCCCCCCCCCCCCCCCCCCCCCCCCCCCCCCCCCCCCCCCCCCCCCCCCCCCCCCCCCCCCCCCCCCCCCCCCCCCCCCCCCCCCCCCCCCCCCCCCCCCCCCCCCCCCCCCCCCCCCCCCCCCCCCCCCCCCCCCCCCCCCCCCCCCCCCCCCCCCCCCCCCCCCCCCCCCCCCCCCCCCCCCCCCCCCCCCCCCCCCCCCCCCCCCCCCCCCCCCCCCCCCCCCCCCCCCCCCCCCCCCCCCCCCCCCCCCCCCCCCCCCCCCCCCCCCCCCCCCCCCCCCCCCCCCCCCCCCCCCCCCCCCCCCCCCCCCCCCCCCCCCCCCCCCCCCCCCCCCCCCCCCCCCCCCCCCCCCCCCCCCCCCCCCCCCCCCCCCCCCCCCCCCCCCCCCCCCCCCCCCCCCCCCCCCCCCCCCCCCCCCCCCCCCCCCCCCCCCCCCCCCCCCCCCCCCCCCCCCCCCCCCCCCCCCCCCCCCCCCCCCCCCCCCCCCCCCCCCCCCCCCCCCCCCCCCCCCCCCCCCCCCCCCCCCCCCCCCCCCCCCCCCCCCCCCCCCCCCCCCCCCGCCACCTTGAACAGATCGACAGCTATGCCCCTGGTCATCAGATCAGTTTCGGAAATCTAAACTATGTCACTGATATCCGAGGAGACTTGATCCTCGAGGGGTTCGCGGCCCCAACCATCGCTCTGGCCTTAGATCCAGAGCAAACTGATACGTCTCCAACGTATCTATAATTTTTGATTGTTCCATGCTATTATATATTCTGTTTTGGATGTTTAATGGGCTTATTTATACACTTTTATATTATTTTTGGGACTAACCTATTAACCGGAGGCCCAGCCCAAATTGCCGTTTTTTTTGCCTATTTCAGTGTTTCGCAGAAAAAGAATATCAAACGGAGTCCAAACGGAATGAAACCATCAGTAACGTGATTTTCGTAACAAACGTGATCCAGAGGGATTGGAGTGGACGTCAAGCAACAGACGAGGAAGCCATGAGGTAGGGGGGCGTGCCTACCCCCCTGGGCGCGCCCTCCACCCTCGTGGGCCCCTCGTGGCTCCACCGACCTACTTCTTCCTCCTATAAATACCTACGTACCCCCAAACCATCAGACACGGAGCCAAAACCCTATTTCCACTGCCGCAACCTTCTGTACCAGTGAGATCCCATCTTGGGGCCTTTTCCGGCGCTCCGCCGGAGGGGGCATTGATCACGGAGGGCTTCTACATTAACACCATAGCCTCTCCGATGATGTGTGAGTAGTTTACCTCAGACCTTCGGGCCCCCCCCCCCCCCCCCCCCCCCCCCCCCCCCCCCCCCCCCCCCCCCCCCCCCCCCCCCCCCCCCCCCCCCCCCCCCCCCCCCCCCCCCCCCCCCCCCCCCCCCCCCCCCCCCCCCCCCCCCCCCCCCCCCCCCCCCCCCCCCCCCCCCCCCCCCCCCCCCCCCCCCCCCCCCCCCCCCCCCCCCCCCCCCCCCCCCCCCCCCCCCCCCCCCCCCCCCCCCCCCCCCCCCCCCCCCCCCCCCCCCCCCCCCCCCCCCCCCCCCCCCCCCCCCCCCCCCCCCCCCCCCCCCCCCCCCCCCCCCCCCCCCCCCCCCCCCCCCCCCCCCCCCCCCCCCCCCCCCCCCCCCCCCCCCCCCCCCCCCCCCCCCCCCCCCCCCCCCCCCCCCCCCCCCCCCCCCCCCCCCCCCCCCCCCCCCCCCCCCCCCCCCCCCCCCCCCCCCCCCCCCCCCCCCCCCCCCCCCCCCCCCCCCCCCCCCCCCCCCCCCCCCCCCCCCCCCCCCCCCCCCCCCCCCCCCCCCCCCCCCCCCCCCCCCCCCCCCCCCCCCCCCCCCCCCCCCCCCCCCCCCCCCCCCCCCCCCCCCCCCCCCCCCCCCCCCCCCCCCCCCCCCCCCCCCCCCCCCCCCCCCCCCCCCCCCCCCCCCCCCCCCCCCCCCCCCCCCCCCCCCCCCCCCCCCCCCCCCCCCCCCCCCCCCCCCCCCCCCCCCCCCCCCCCCCCCCCCCCCCCCCCCCCCCCCCCCCCCCCCCCCCCCCCCCCCCCCCCCCCCCCCCCCCCCCCCCCCCCCCCCCCCCCCCCCCCCCCCCCCCCCCCCCCCCCCCCCCCCCCCCCCCCCCCCCCCCCCCCCCCCCCCCCCCCCCCCCCCCCCCCCCCCCCCCCCCCCCCCCCCCCCCCCGGATGCCTTCCGGGGCATCCCCAAGCTTTGGCTTTTTGGTGTCCTTAGATTTATCTTGGGGTGCCTTGGGCATCCCCAAGCTTAGGCTCTTGCCACTCCTTGTTCCATAATCCATCAAATCCTTACCCAAAACTTGAAAACTTCACAACACAAAACTTAACAGAAAATCTCGTGAGCTCCGTTAGCGAAAGAAAACAAAACACCACTTCAAGGTACTGAAATGAACTCATTCTTTATTTATATTGGTGTTAAACCTACTGTATTCCAACTTCTCTATGGTTTATAAACTATTTTACTAGCCATAGATTCATCAAAATAAGCAAACAACACACGAAAAACAGAATCTGTCAAAAATAGAACAGTCTGTAGTAATCTGTAACTAACGCAAACTTTTGGAACTCAGAAAAATCCACCAAAATAGGACGACATAGATAATTTATTGAACAGCTGCAATTGGAATCAGTATTTTATCACGTTCTGGTGATTTTTAACAATTGTTTTCGTGAACAGAAAGTTTCTGGAATTTTCAGCAAGATCAAATAACTATCATCCAAGAAGATCCTATAGGTTTAACTTGGCACAAACACTAATTAAAACATAAAAACACATCTAACCAGAAGCTAGATGGATTATTTATTACTAAACAGAAATAAAAAACAAGAAACTAAAATAAAATTGGGTTGCCTCCCAACAAGCGCTATCGTTTAACGCCCCTAGCTAGGCATTGAGATTTCAATGATGCTCACAAGAAAGACAAGAATTGAAGCACAAAGGGAGCATCATAAAACACGTGACAAACACATCTAAGTCTAACATACTTCCTATGCATAGGCATCTTATAGGCAAACAAATTATCAAGGCAAGCAAAAACTAGCATATGCAAGGAAGCAGAAAGAAACAATAGCAATCTCAACATAACGAGAGGTAATTTAGTAACATGAAAATTTCTACAACCATATTTTCCTCTCTCATAATAATTACATGTAGGATCATAAGCAAATTCAACAATATAGCTATCACAAAACATATGCTTAACACGATCCACATGTATGCAAAGTTGACACTCCTCCAAAATAGTGGGATTAACATTAGCTAAAGTCATGACCTCTCCAAACCCACTTTTATCAAAAAATTCATAAGATTGAACATTCTCCAAATATGTGGGATCTAAAGTTGACATTCTTCCAACCCACTTTCAATATTATTGCAAACACTATTATCAATCTCATATTCATCATGGGGCTTAAATAAATTTTCAAGATCATAAGAAGAATCACCCCAATCATGATCATTGCAACAAGTAGTAGACATAGCAAAACTAGCATCCCCAAGCTTAGGGTTTTGCATAATATTAGCACAATTGACATCAAGAGAATTTATAGTAAAATCATTGCAATCATGCTTTTTATTCAAGGAGCTATCGTGAATCTCTTCATAAATTTCTTCATCACAATTTTTAGATTCACGAATTTCAAGCAAAACTTCATAAAGATAATCTAGTGCACAAAACTCACTAGCAATTGGTTCATCATAATTGGATCTCTTAAAAAGATTAGCAAGTGGATGAGGATCCATAGATCTTTTAGCAAGCGAAGATGCAAGCAAAAAGAAGGCACATGGTAACACAAGATCAAACGGAAGAGGGGCGAAGAAAAGGCAAAGGTGAAGTGGGGGAGAGGAAAACGAGAGGCAAATGGCAAATAATATAATGCGAGGGAGATGAGTTTGTGATGGGTACTTGGTATGTCTTGACTTGTGCGTAGAATCCCCGGCAACGGCGCCAGAAATCCTTCTTGCTACCTCTTGAGCACTGCGTTGGTTTTTCCTTGAAGAGGAAAGGGTGATGCAGTAAAGTAGCGTAAGTATTTCCCTTAGTTTTTCAGAACCAAGGTATCAATCCAGTAGGAGACCACGCTCGAGTCCCATGCACCTACACAAACAAATAAGAACCTCGCAACCAACGCGATAAAGGGGTTGTCAATCCCTTCACGGTCACTTACGAGAGTGAGATCTGATAGATATGATAAGATAATATTTTTGGTATTTTATGATAAAGAGAAAATAAAGATTGCAAAGTAAAATAAACGGTGCCAGAAATAGCTTGTTGTCGGGAGATTAATATGATGGAAAATAGATCCGGGGGCCATAGGTTTCACTAGTGGCTTCTCTCGAGAGCATAAGTATTACGGTGGGTAAACGAATTACTGTCGAGCAATTGATAGAATTGAGCATAGTTATGAGAACATCTAGGTATGATCATGTATATAGGCATCACGTTCGTGACAAGTAGACCGAAACGATTCTGCCCCCCCCCCCCCCCCCCCCCCCCCCCCCCCCCCCCCCCCCCCCCCCCCCCCCCCCCCCCCCCCCCCCCCCCCCCCCCCCCCCCCCCCCCCCCCCCCCCCCCCCCCCCCCCCCCCCCCCCCCCCCCCCCCCCCCCCCCCCCCCCCCCCCCCCCCCCCCCCCCCCCCCCCCCCCCCCCCCCCCCCCCCCCCCCCCCCCCCCCCCCCCCCCCCCCCCCCCCCCCCCCCCCCCCCCCCCCCCCCCCCCCCCCCCCCCCCCCCCCCCCCCCCCCCCCCCCCCCCCCCCCCCCCCCCCCCCCCCCCCCCCCCCCCCCCCCCCCCCCCCCCCCCCCCCCCCCCCCCCCCCCCCCCCCCCCCCCCCCCCCCCCCCCCCCCCCCCCCCCCCCCCCCCCCCCCCCCCCCCCCCCCCCCCCCCCCCCCCCCCCCCCCCCCCCCCCCCCCCCCCCCCCCCCCCCCCCCCCCCCCCCCCCCCCCCCCCCCCCCCCCCCCCCCCCCCCCCCCCCCCCCCCCCCCCCCCCCCCCCCCCCCCCCCCCCCCCCCCCCCCCCCCCCCCCCCCCCCCCCCCCCCCCCCCCCCCCCCCCCCCCCCCCCCCCCCCCCCCCCCCCCCCCCCCCCCCCCCCCCCCCCCCCCCCCCCCCCCCCCCCCCCCCCCCCCCCCCCCCCCCCCCCCCCCCCCCCCCCCCCCCCCCCCCCCCCCCCCCCCCCCCCCCCCCCCCCCCCCCCCCCCCCCCCCCCCCCCCCCCCCCCCCCCCCCCCCCCCCCCCCCCCCCCCCCCCCCCCCCCCCCCCCCCCCCCCCCCCCCCCCCCCCCCCCCCCCCCCCCCCCCCCCCCCCCCCCCCCCCCCCCCCCCCCCCCCCCCCCCCCCCCCCCCCCCCCCCCCCCCCCCCCCCCCCCCCCCCCCCCCCCCCCCCCCCCCCCCCCCCCCCCCCCCCCCCCCCCCCCCCCCCCCCCCCCCCCCCCCCCCCCCCCCCCCCCCCCCCCCCCCCCCCCCCCCCCCCCCCCCCCCCCCCCCCCCCCCCCCCCCCCCCCCCCCCCCCCCCCCCCCCCCCCCCCCCCCCCCCCCCCCCCCCCCCCCCCCCCCCCCCCCCCCCCCCCCCCCCCCCCCCCCCCCCCCCCCCCCCCCCCCCCCCCCCCCCCCCCCCCCCCCCCCCCCCCCCCCCCCCCCCCCCCCCCCCCCCCCCCCCCCCCCCCCCCCCCCCCCCCCCCCCCCCCCCCCCCCCCCCCCCCCCCCCCCCCCCCCCCCCCCCCCCCCCCCCCCCCCCCCCCCCCCCCCCCCCCCCCCCCCCCCCCCCCCCCCCCCCCCCCCCCCCCCCCCCCCCCCCCCCCCCCCCCCCCCCCCCCCCCCCCCCCCCCCCCCCCCCCCCCCCCCCCCCCCCCCCCCCCCCCCCCCCCCCCCCCCCCCCCCCCCCCCCCCCCCCCCCCCCCCCCCCCCCCCCCCCCCCCCCCCCCCCCCCCCCCCCCCCCCCCCCCCCCCCCCCCCCCCCCCCCCCCCCCCCCCCCCCCCCCCCCCCCCCCCCCCCCCCCCCCCCCCCCCCCCCCCCCCCCCCCCCCCCCCCCCCCCCCCCCCCCCCCCCCCCCCCCCCCCCCCCCCCCCCCCCCCCCCCCCCCCCCCCCCCCCCCCCCCCCCCCCCCCCCCCCCCCCCCCCCCCCCCCCCCCCCCCCCCCCCCCCCCCCCCCCCCCCCCCCCCCCCCCCCCCCCCCCCCCCCCCCCCCCCCCCCACCTTGATCTCCATCGTTGCGTCGTGCTCGTCTCGCCAACTATTGCTTCTACAACTATCGCTAACGCATAGTGATAAAGTAAAGCAATTACATGGCATTTGCATTTCATACAATAAAGAGACAATCATAAGGCTCCTGTCGGTTGCCGATAACTTTTACAAAATATGATCATCTCATACAATAACGTATATCACATCATGTCTTAACCATATCACATCACAACATGCCCTACAAAAACAAGTTAGACGTCCTCTACTTTGTTGTTGCAAGTTTTACGTGGCTGCTACGGGCTTCTAGCAAGAACCGTTCTTACCTACGCATCAAACCACAACGGTGTTTCGTCAAGTTTGCTGTTTTAACCTTCTTCAAGGACCGGCCGCAGTCAAATTCGATTCAACTAAAGTAGGAGAAACAGACACCCTCTAGCCACCTTTATGCAAAACTAGTTGCATGTCTGTCGGTGGAACCGGTCTCATGTGCGTGGACATGTAAGGTTGGTCTGGGCCGCTTCATCCCACAATACCGCCAAATCAAAATAAGACGTTGGTGGTAAGCAGTATAACTATCACCGCCCACAACTCTTTGTGTTCTACTCGTGCATATCATCTACGCATAGACCTGGCTCTGATACCACTTTTGGGAAACGCTGCATGAAAAACAAAAAAAATCTATGCACACGCAATGATCTATCCATGGAGATGCATAGCAATGAGGGGTAGAGTGTGTCTATGTACCCTCGTAGACCGTAAGCGGAAGCGTTTCTCAACGCGGTTGATGTAGTCGAACTTCTTCGCGCTTCAATCGATCAAGTACCGAACGCACGGCACCTCCGCGTTCTGCACAAGTTCAGCTCGGTGACGTCCCTCGCCTTCTTGATCCAGCAAGACGTCGAGGTAGTAGATGAGTTCCGTCAGCACGACGGTGTGGTGACGGTGATGGTGAAGTGATCCTCGCAGGGCTTCGCCTAAGCACTACGAAAATATGACCGGGGTTGTAAACGGTGGAGGGGGCGCCGCACACGGCTAGGCAATTGTCTGGTGTGTGCTAGGGGTGCCCCCTCCCACCATATATATAGGTGGGAGGGAGAGGGGAGAGGCCAGGAGGCGCCACAAGTAGGACCGAATCCTACTTGGGTTCCTCCTAGGCCGGCGCCCCCTTCCTTATTTACCGGAGGGGGGAGGAAAGAGGAGGGAGGAGGGAAGGAAGGGGGAGGCCGAATCCCCCCCTTTCCTTCTCCCTTCCCCTCTTTCCTTCTCCTCTGGTTCGGCCCATATGGGGGGTGCATCAGCCCCTTGTGAGTGGTGCGTTTCCCCTCTTGGCCCATAAGGCCCATATCTTTTGCCGGGGGTGCCCGGAACCCCTTCCGGTGACCCGATATGTACCCGGTACCCTCCGGAACACTTTCGGCGTCCGAATACTGTCGTCCTATATATCGATCTTTACCTCTCGACCATTTCGAGACTCCTCATCATGTCCGTGATCTCATCCGGGACTCCGAACAACATTCGGTCACCAAATCACATAACTCATATAATATAATAGCATCATCGAACGTTAAGCGTGCGGACCCTACGGGTTCGAGAACTATGCAGACATGACCAAGACACCTCTCCGGTCAATAACCAATAGCGGAACCTGGATGCCCATATTGGCTCCTACATATTCTACGAAGATCTTTATCGGTCGAACCGTTATGACAACATACGTTATTCCCTTTGTCTATCGGTATGTTACTTGCCCGAGATTCGATCGTCGGTATCTTTATACCTAGTTCAATCTCGTTACCGGCAAGTCTCTTTACTCGTTCCGTAATACATCACCTCGTGACAAACTCCTTAGTCGTTTGCTTGCAAACTTATGATGTGTATTACCGAGAGGGCCCAGAGATACCTCTCCGATACTCGGAGTGACAAATCCTAATCTCGATTTATGCCAACTCAACAAACTCCTTCGGAGATACCTGTAGAGCATCTTTATAATCACCCAGTTACGTTGTGATGTTTGATAGCACACAAGGCATTCCTCCGGTATCCGGGAGTTGCATAATCTCATAGTCGAAGGAATATGTATTTGACATGAAGAAAGCAATAGCAATAAAACTGAACGATCAATATGCTAAGCTAACGGATGGGTCTTGTCCATCACATCATTCTCCTAATGATGTGATCCCGTTATCAAATGACAACTCATGTCCATGGTCAGGAAATCTTAACCATTTTTTATCAACGAGCTAGTCAAGTAGAGGCTCACTAGGGACATAGTATTTGTCTATGTATTCACACATGTATTTAGGTTTCCGATCAATACAATTCTAGCATGAATAATAAACATTTATCATGAATAAGGAAATATAAAATAACTACTTTATTATTGCCTCTAGGGCATATTTCCTTTAGTGCATGAGACCGAGGACGTCGCCAGCTCTGCGTTGACCGCACCGCCATCATCGTTCACACCCCGCCGCCACGACGACGAGGCTGGCATGTCCATGTCCGCCGATGTCGATAGCGAGGAAGAGTAGAACATGGGATGCCGCCGCCGCTTGGGTCCCAGGAAGGCCACTGTCGACATGTTGCCGGGTCACACAGGCAGTGAGCTTGCCCGCAACTTCGTGAAGGCCACTACTCTTCCCCTCCCGCTGAATCTTCACTTCCCAGGGCTCACGTCCGACCGATGAGCTTGCTGCCGGACATGAGAAAGACATGTCGTGGGAAACAGGCGCCACCCGCGGCGGCAACCATTTAGACTTTCATCCGGTGGGTTGAAATCCAGTTTAAAATGTATGCGGGCATGGGTGGATGGTGGGCTTCCGTGTCTGCGGATAGATACCGTGACTGTTTTAGGGGTGAGCATTGGAGATACCCTAAGGTTCCTGTGGTGGAGGATGTCGTGTTGGGGGTTCCTCGGGTTGATGATGTCAATGCGGCCGGTTTGTTGGTGCATGCCCCTAGTAGGAGCCCATTGGTTGATGACAACTACATCAAGAAGTACAATGAATTCTATGACTTTCTTGACAAATGGGTGGCTGATCAACCTGGATCAGGCAACACAAGTGGCTGCCTCCTCAAGAAGAAACCCAATAGGGAGAAGCAAAGAAAAACAAAAGCAAGAAGGGTGGTGTCATCCGGAAGACGCCCGTGATTTCATGATGGAGGGTGCTCCGGTTTTACCGTGGTCGGTGTTCTTGTGTGAAGCTTCGTTGTGTTCTACAAGTGTCGAGGGTTCCGGTTGTAGTGCATTGGGAGGGCCACATGTGCGGTCACAGTGTTTTATGTTGTGTGAGTAGTACACCTTTGGGTTGTTTGTATCAGTTTTCGCCAGGTTTTCCGTTAATTAACTGAGCAATTCTCTTCTTCTTAATTAATCGATGAGGCAAATCTTTTGCCTCCGTTTCGAAAAAAAAAGTACTAGTAGAGCACAAGATTATTCAATGCACTTAGTGAATGATGCAACGTGTGCTTGGGCATCAGGAGGAGCATTGCCACACACCGTCCATAGGATAGTGAACATGGCACACCATGCAAGATTATTCAGATAACCCAGTGGATTACATCTGGCGTGCTGAACATGTAGCGTGTACTCTTGTGCTTGAACATCCGGAGGCTCTGATCATCTTTGCCGCGCACCATCTCAATGCCAGTGAGCACAGCAAATTTCATGCCAGTCGCCTCTGCGCTAATGATTTTAGCAATGCAAAACTTGCCAGAGCCAAGGTTCAGTATCCTGAAATGCGTTGGTACCCAGTCCTCTTCCTCAGGCTGATCAAGATATTCCCAGACATGATGCACAATGGGTGGTTGGCCATGGTCCATGGTGGACAGGTCAGCGGCGCACAGGTGGTTCGGACTGGGGGGGCTGAAGCCAAACCATAGCTTGAACTCAGGGACATACTCTGCTTTGTCGTAGAAGGGCAGCGCCCAATGCCCGACGTGCCTCCATTCATCCCTGTAATCCCACCCTAGACGGTGGGTATCATCGTCGCGCACCGTATCAAAGCAGTAGGTGCCGATGCCGTTCCTGTCCGGCGAGATGCACAAGGTAGTTCCATCGCCGACGACGGCGTAGGACGTGATCCTGGTGGGCTCGTACCCGTGCTCGTGGATGAAGGGCGGCGGCGGGAGAGTCCGCCAACCCCAACCCTTCATGCTGTCGTCCAGATATCTGCAGCTGGGCCTGTACTCGAGCACCTCGAAGCAGGAGCGCGTGCGGGGGCCGCCAGTGCTACGCCGCGCAAGGGCCCGGCCGGGATAGCGGTCCATGACGTAGAGAGCGTCTTCCTCGGCGTCGGGGTGGGTGATTGAGAGGCAGACGGGGCTGCTTCCCTTGGGCTCGTGGAGCGAAGGCAGGTTGAAGATGATGCCCTCGTCGGCGTCGTATAGCACGGTGTCGTCGGCCACGCTGGCGTTGACGACCCTGCTTTCGCTGCGGTGGGGGCCGAGGAGCTCGAACCACTCCAGGCCGTCATTGATCCACAGGCCGGGCGGTGACGGATCGAATCTGGCGATTGGTCTGGGCAGCCGCCGTAGGCTACGCATCCTTGGACTGGAAGATCTCTTCGTTTTGTTGCTATCATCTGCTGCTGATGCTGCAGAATCCATCGTGTTGATCTCTGCTACTTCTTTTGCGTCATTTGTTGACTGGTAGAAGAGATGCATGTCGGGATTGAGGCGGCGCAGTGCGTAAATCCCATCCTCCCAATTCCGCGTCACCATATTAACAAAACGCCGCTTCATCGACGTCTCTCAGTCCCACCTAGGAGGATCTTGCGAGCGAGCCTGATTCAACACTTAAGAGAATAAATGGATCGAGTTTACTGCGAGTCCTATTAAAAGGTGGAGATTTTGGACGAATAATACATGAGGATCGACAAACAAGCCGCGGCGAATAAGATGCTGGTTGGGGCCAAATTCACTGTTTTGACCCTTTTCGCGTCTTTTAGCCTGATCTAACCCCCTCCGGGAAAAAAAATTCGGATCTGACCCTTTTCCTACCGCCACCCGATCTGGCGGTAGGCTAGGACATGCTACCGCCACAGGCTGTGGCGGTAGGGTAGCGGTCAACGTAAACGGCGCTGTCCACTGCGCTGACATGGATAAGTGGCTACCGTCACAGACCGTGGCGGTAGGCTCTGGTATCCTACCGCCAGGGCAGGTGGCGGTAGGTGCTGAGTGCTCAAAACCAGTGGCTTACTGCTTGGGTGGGCCCCACAAGCCACTCATTCGCCCCCAAATCCTTCTTCCTCCGAGCTCAGCCCCTCCCCCCCTCTCTCCCCCATCCTAGGCTCCATCAAATTCATCTCCATTGCTTGAGTTTTCTCCGGTGGATTGAGGCAATTTTCATCACTCAAGGTACCTCACTCACTCTATTATTTTTGGTTAGTTGGAATCATCTTATTTGATGGCATTGATTACTTTTATGCAAACCCTAGTTGTGCTCATTTTTGTGTGAAATCAATGGATTTAATGGATGCTAGATCTAGATCTAGGGTTGTATATGTGTGATTGACCATGTGTAGTGTGGTAATTATGTTGTTTATAGCTAGATCTAGGGTTATTGTTTGGGTTATTTCTAGGGTTAGGTTTAGTCTTAAGCAATGTCATTATTTAATTGTTAGGGTTAAGCCATGATATTTTGTTCTTTAGTTGTTATTTGTTTTGTTGCTTGAATGTATTGCATAAAACTTTTCTCGATCCATGGGATGCATAATAGATATTGACCCATATTATGTTGCCACCCATCGTTGACCTTTTCTAAAATTTATTTAGATGGGTAGTCTCATGAATCTTCATTATTTGGATAAGGAGACATTTATGAACGGCAATGACGATGAAGGGGAAGAACACATGGTATTTGAGTCTAGCCCAACCTATGAGGATGTAGTTGTGAAAGTGAGAAGTGTGTACATTGGATGGACCCAAATGATGAGGTTAAACTTATTGGAAGGTATGATGTTGGAGTGGGTGTGAAATCTCGGTTGAAGAGTATGCCTATCACCTCGGAATTGCATTGGAAGGTGTACAAGGGTAAAGTTGAGCAATCGCAAGACAACTCACTTGAATTATTTGCCACCAAGGTTGATGCTCCTCTGCTACAAATTGACTTGAACCGGCATGCCTCCTCCCCAATACATGATGGTAGGGTCGAGGTGTATGCCCCCAATTCTTATAGCCAACCACCAAGTAGTCAATCAAATGAAGCGAAGATGAATGATAGAGCCATAGTAATTCAAGACCCAAAGATTCATGCTATGGCTCATGTTGATGATGATGATATTGGTCATGATGATGATGCTTATGCGGAAGAAGAAGAGATTCATTACAATCCAATAGGTAACTTGGATGTCATTGTCCATCAATAAGACATGGATCGTAGCCTCCCCTATAACCGTATGTGTGGTTATGGCTCGGATGATGAGGGTCCTGAGGAAGAATTGGACGAGGATGGATTCACGGTGCAAGAAAATCAATTCTTCAAGGAGATGCACGGCAAGGAAAGAGGACCCCCATTGTTTCATGATCTTAGCCTTGCCGACCATGCCATTGTTGATGGTGGCATGAGACTGGGGTTGGTTGAACCAACACCGTGCCCGAGAGTCGGCGATCCAAGGCCAGAGGGTGAGGACGAGAATGCTTATTTGAAAAAAGGCATCAAGTTTGGGTGCTTCCAAGAGTTCAAGATGTGGTTGAGTGACTATGCCATTCGGAACCATAGGCCATTTGTTGTTGGCCATTCCAACCAAGAGGTGCATTACGCCGAGGAGGGCACAACCCACCAGGGCGCGCCTGGGCTCCCTGGCGCGCCCAGGTGGGTTGTGCTCACCTAGTGGGCCCCCTCTGGTGGTTATTTGCTCCAATATTTCTCATATATTCTAAAATAATTCTCCGTAAATTTTCAGCTCATTTAGAGATGTTCAGAATAGGTAACTCTGACGTAGCTTTTCCAGGTCCAAAATTCCAGCTGCCGGTATTCTCCCTCTTTGTGTAGGCCTTGCATATTATGAGAGAAAAGGCATTAGAATTACTCCAAAAAGTATTATTATGCATAAAAACATAATAAATAATAGTAGGTAAACATGATGCAAAATGGACGTATCAATAAAGAACACGTAAATAAAAGCTAGGGGCTGTTTAGATAAAGAAACAATTAAGTTAGTTTTAGTAGAGAGCTTTTTGTCACAAGAAAGCTATTTGTCCCTAGGCAATCGATAACTAGACCGGTAATCATTATTGCAATTTTATATGAGGGAGAGACATATGCTAACATACTTTCTCTACTTGGATCATATGCACTTATGATTGGAACTCTAGCAAGAATTCGCAACTACTAAAGATCATTAAGGTAAAACCCAACCATAGCATTAAAGTATCAAGTCCTCTTTACTCCCATACGCAAACAACCTACTTACTCGGGACTGTGCTTCTGTCACTCATGCCACCCACCATAAGCGAATCATGAACATATTGCAAACCCTACAGCGGGGATCCCTCATGCTTGCGCGACACGGAGAGCACCATAGGACAACACCAATAATAAAACATACAACTCAAACCAATCATGATCATCAATCAACCCATAGGACAAAATGGATCTACTCAAACATCATAGGATAGCCATACATCATTGGGAAATAATATATAGCGTTGAGCACCATGTTTAAGTAGAGATTACAGTGGGGAGAAGAGGTGTTACACCACTGCATAGAGGGGAGAGAGTTGGTGATGACGGCGACGAAGTTGTTGGTGTAGATCACCGTCACGATGATGGCCCCGACGGTGTCTCGGCGCCACCGGGAGAGAGGGGAGAGAGCCCCCCTCCTTATTCTTCTTCCTTGAACTTCCCCCTAGATGGGAGGAGGGTTTCCCTTCTGGTCCATGGCCTACATGGCGGCGGAGGGGCAGGAACCCCTCCGAGATTGGATCTCTCTCTCTCTCTTTCCTTCTGTTTCTGCGTTCTATTTTTCTGCCCTTTCACCGTTTCTTAAATTCCCGAACATCCGTAACTCCGATTGGCTGAAATTTTAACATGATTTTTATCCAGATATTATCTTTCTTGCGGCGAAAGAAGGGCACCAACCGCCATATGGGGTGGCCACAAGCCTCCCAGGCGCGCCCAGGGTAGGGGGCATGCCCCTAGGGCTTGTGTGCCCCTCGGGCATCGTCTCACGTTGATTCTTTTTCCCAAAAATCACATATATTCCAAAATAAATCTCCGTAAGTTTTTATCGCATTTGGACTTCATTTAGTATGGATATTCTGCGAAACAAAAAAATATGCAACAAACAGGAACTGGCACTGGGCACTGGATCAATATGTTAGTCCCAAAAATAATATAAAAAGTTACCAAAAAGTATATGAAAGTTGTAGAATATTGGCATGAAACAATCAAAAATTATAGATACGACGAAGACGTATCATTCCTCCAGAGCCTCCGAAACTAGAAGGAGACAAGAAGAGGGAAAGAGTCACAGCCGATGCTCCTTTCACCTGGATTGCATTCCACTTTGGGTATTGCCCTGACGATGCTAATGATGATGAGGTCAAGACATATGCTCGTGTCTACATGTGGTACATTATATCCAGGACTATGTTTGCTGACGCCACAGGCAAGAATGCTCCATGGATGTGGCTGAAGGCGTTGACCGTCTTTGATAGCAAATGGAGTTGGGGTTCGGCGACACTGGCTTACTTATATAGACAGGTAGGCAGTTGTTTCTTTTCACTTCATTGCTACATTATCAATGCGATCTTCCTGTTAATTCAACAATGTTTTCTTTTATGTGCATTTGGATGAAGCCTGTTGTAGGACCTCAAAGGACGGATGTATTGGTGGTTGTATTCTCGTACTTTCTGTATGGAGCTGGGAGCGATTGCCGGTTGGACGACCGAAGACCGTGAAGTACGAGGAATGGGACGACAAAGATGACCCACTACGGTTCCCCACTTGGCCTTACAAGTGGGATGTGTTAAATGAGACGATGGATGATCCCTCGTTCATGTACAAGCAGTACACTGATACGTCTCTAATGTATCTATAAATTTTTTATTGTTCCATGCAATTATATTATCTGTTTTGGATGTTTTATATGCATTAATATGCTATTTTATATTATTTTTGGGACTAACCTATTAACCTAGAGCCCAGTGTCAGTTTCTATTTTTTTCTTGTTTTTGAGTTTTACAGAAAAGGAATACCAAACGGAATCCAAACGGAATAAAACTTTCGCGATGATATTTCCTGAACCAGAAGACACCCGTAGGACTTGGAGAGGGGGTCAGAGGACCCACGAGGAGCCCACAAGCCCTCAGGGCATGCCCTAGGGGGGCGCGCCTCCCTGGCTTGTGGACTCCTCGGGAGTCCCCCAACCCTAATCTTTGCACTATAAATTCCCAAATATTCCCCCAACACCAGAAGCGTCCACCAAAATACTTTTCCGCCGCCGCAAGCCTCTGTTCCCATGAGATCCCATCTAGGGGCCTTTTCCGGCGATCTGCCGGAGGGGGATTCCATCACGGAGGGCATCTACATCAACCATGCTGCCCTTCTGATGATGTGTGAGTAGTTTACCACAGACCTACGGGTCCATAGCTAGTAGCTAGATGGCTTCTTCTCCCTCTTTGATCTTCAATACAACGTTCTCCTCGATGTTCTTGGAGATCTATTCGATGTAATACTTTTTTTTGCGGCGTGTTTGTTGAGATCCAATGAATTGTGGATTTATGATCAGATTATCTATGAATATTATTTGAGTCTTCTCTGAACTCTTTTATGCATGATTAAGATATCTTTGTATTTCTCTTCGAACTATCGGTTTGGTTTGGCCAACTAGATTGGTTTTTCTTGCAATAGGAGAGGTGCTTAGTTTTGGGTTCAATCTTGCGATGTCCTCACCCAGTGACATAGTAGGGGTAGCGAAGCACGTATTGTATTGTTTCCATCGAGGATAAAAAGATGGGGTTTTCATCATATTGCTTGAGTTTATCCCTCTACATCATGTCATCTTGTTTAAGGTGTTACTCCATTCTTATGAACTTAATACTCTAGATGCATGCTGGATAGTGGTCGATGTGTGGAGTAATAGTATTAGATGCAGGCAGGAGTCGGTCTACTTGTCACAGACGTGATGCCTATATTCATGATCATTGCCTTATCAATGTGCTCCTCGATGTCCTATGGCCCTTGGGTCTATTTTCCATCATATATTTTCAGATCTATAAACCAAAAAACTCAAAAATACCTTGCTGAAATTTATTTATATTTACTTTAGTTTTCTCTTTTATTTATCTTTTATACCTATCTCTATTAGATCTCATTCTTGTTCGAGACCGTGAAGGGATTGACAACCCCTTTTTCGCGTTGAGTGCAAGTGCTTGTTAGTTTGTGCAGGTGCATAGATTGGAGACTTGCTTGTGCCTCCTACTGGATTGATACCTTGGTTCTTAACTGAGGGAAATACTTATCTCTACTTTGCTGCATCACCCTTTCCTCTTCAAGGAAAAAATCAACGCAAGCTCAAGAAGTAGCAGGAAGAATTTCTGCCGCCATTGCCGGGGAGGTTCTACATCAAGCCTACAAAGTACCCATCATAAACTCTCATCTCTTGCATTACATTATTTGCCATTTGCCTCTCGTTTTCCTCTCCCCCACTTCTAAAATATTTTTAGAAAAACACAAAAATATTTGCCTTTTTATTCGCCCTTCTTTCGTTCGTCTTTTTCATTTGCTCATGTGCTAGATTGCTTGCCTTGTCATGATGTCTCAAGAAAATACCAAATTATGTGACTTTTCCAATACCAATAATAATGATTTTATTAGTACTCCGATTGATCCCGCCACTAGTGCGGGATCTTATGAAATTAATGCCGCTTTGTTGAATCTTGTTATGAAAGAGTAATTTTCCGGCCTTCCTAGTGAAGATGCCGCATCCCATCTAAATACTTTCATTGAGTTGTGTGATATGCAAAAGAAAAAAGACGTGGATAATGATATTGTTAAATTGAAGCTATTTCCGTTCTCACTACGAGATCGTGCTAAAACTTGGTTTTCATCTTTGCCTAACAATAGTATTGATTCATGGAACAAGTGTAAAGATGCTTTTATTTCCAAGTATTTTCCTCCTGCTAAGATCATCTCCCTTAGGAACGATATAATGAATTTTAAGCACTTGATCATAAACATGTTGCACAATCTTGGGAGAGGATGAAATTGATGATAAGAAATTTCCCTACTCATGGTTTAAGTTTATGGATGATCATACAATTTTTTTATGCCGGATTGAATTTTGCTTCTAGAAATCTTTTAGATTCCTCCGCGGGAGGCACTTTTATGGAAATTACATTAGGAGAAGCTACTAAACTCCTAGATAATATTATGGCAAATTACTCTCAATGGCATACCGAAAGATCTTCCACTAGTAAAAAAAGTGCATGCGATTGAAGAAATTAATACTTTGAGTGGAAAGATGTATGAACTTATGAAATTATTTGCTAGTAAGAGTGATCCTATTGATCCTAGTGATATGCCTTTGTCCACTTTGATTGAGAATAATAATGAATATATGGATGTGAATTTTGTTAGTAGGAACAATTTTGGTACTAACGCATATAGAGGTAATTTCAACCCTAGGCCATTTCCTAGTAATTCCTCTAATAATTATGGTAATTCCTACAACAATTCTTATGGATATTATAATAAAATATCCTCTGATCTTGAGAATAATATTAAAGATTTCATAAATTCTCAAAAGAATTTCAATGCTATGGTAGAGGAAAAATTGCTTAAGATTGATGATTTGGCTAGGAACGTTGATAGAATTTCTCTTGAGATTGATTCTTTGAAGATTAGATCTATGCCACCCAAGCATGATATTACTGAATCTCTGAAAGCTATTAAAATTTCTATTGATGAATGCAAAGAAAGAACCGCTAGGATGCGTGCTAAGCAAGATTGGTTTGTAAAAGCGTGTTCTTCTAGTTTTTGTGAAAAAATGATGAAGATCTTAAAGAGATTTGTGTGACTCCGATTGAATGTTTGTTTTCTAATATAAATCTTGATAAAGATGGTACTGGAGATGAGTCAACTTTAGCTAGAAGTCGTCCCAATAATTTGGAGTTTAAAGATCTTAATGAGAAAATTGATAAAAGTGGGATTGGAGAGGTCAAAACTTTAAGTAGCAATGAACCCACTCTTTTGGATTTCAAGGACTTTAATTATGATGATTGTTCTTTAATAGATTGTATTTCCTTGTTTCAATCCATATTAAATTCACCTCATGCTTACAATCAAAATAAAGCTTTTACTAAACATATCGTTGATGCTATGAGAAATCTTTTGAAGACAAACTTGAGTTGGAAGTTTCTATCCCTAGAAAGCTTTATGATGAGTGAGAACCTACTATTAAGATTAAAATTAAAGATTATGAGTGCAATGCTTTCTGTGATTTGGGTGCTAGCATTTCCACTATTCCAAAAACTTTATGTGATGTGCTAGGTTTCCGTGAATTTGATGATTATTCTTTGAATTTGCATCTAGCAGATTCCTCTATTAAGAAACCTATGGGAAGGATTAATTATGTTCTTATTGTTGCAAATAGGAATTATGTGCCCATAGATTTTATTTTGCTTGATATAGATTGCAATCCTACATGTCCTATTATTCTTGGTAGACCTTTCCTTATAACGATTGGTGCAATTATTGATATGAAAGAAGGAAACATTAGATTTCAATTTTCGTTAAGTAAGAGCATGGAACACTTTCCAAGAAATAAAATTAAGCTGCCATATGAATCTATTATGAGGGCTACTTATGGTTTGCATACCAAAGATGACAATACCTAGATCTATGTTTTATGCCTAGGGGCGTTAAACAATAGCGCTTGTTGCGAGACAACCCAATTTTATTTTTATGTTTTATGTTTTTGGTTCTATTTTTTAATAAATACAAATTATTACCTCTGTAGTAATTGTGTTTTGGTATTTTAATTAGTGTTTGAGCCAAGTAAGACCTTTGGGATGGTCTACGGTGATAGTTGATTTGATCTTGCTGAAAAACAGAAACTTTTGCGCTCATTGCCAGAATTTTAAAAAATCACAAAAACATGATTTTGATCTGAATATTTTACATAGGATTGATATACAAATTTCCTAGGTTTTCCTAATTTTTCAGAATTTTTGGAGTTATAGAAATATACGAAATTTCCAGATGACTACAGACTATTCTGTTTTTGACAGATTCTGTTTTCTATGTGTTGATTGCTTATTTTGATGAATCTATGGGTAGTATTGGGGGGCATGAACCATGGAGAAGTTGGAATACAGTAGATATTACACCAATATAAATAAATAATGAGTTCACAACAGTACCTAAAGTGGTGATCTATTTTATTATTCTAATGGATCTTATGAGTTTTCTGTTGAGTTTTGTGTTGTGAAGTTTTCAAGTTTTGGGTAAAGATTTGATGCACAACGGAATAAGGAGTGGCAAAAGCCTAAGCTTGAGGATGCCCAAGGCACCCCAAGGTAATATTCAAGTACAACCAAGCATCTAAGCTTGGGGATGCCCCGGATGGCATCCCCTCTTTTGTCTTCAATCCAGCGGTAAATTTACTCGAGGCTATATTTTTATTCACCACAAGATATGTGTTTTGCTTGGAGCGTCTTGTATGATATGGGTCTTTGCTTTTTAGTTTGCCACAATCATCCTTGATGTGCACACCTTTAGAGAGGGACATTCATTAATCATGAATTTATTAGAATACTCTATGTGCTTCACTTATATCTTTTGAGCTAGGCAGTTTGATCTAGTGCTTCACTTATATCTTTTTAGAGCACGGCGGTGGCTTTATTTTATAGAAATTGTTGAACTCTCATGCTTCACTTATATTAATTTGAGAGTCTTAAACAGCATGGTAATTTGCTTAGGTTATGAATTTAGTCCTAATATGATGGGCATCCCATAGGGATATAGTAAAAACTTTCATATAAAGAGCATTGAATAGATGAGAAGTTTGATTCCTTGCATTTGTTTTGAGATATAAAGATGGTGATATTAGAGTCATGCTAGTGCATAATTGTGGATTGGTATAAATACTTGTGTTAAAGTTTGTGATTCCCGTAGCATGCACGTATGGTGAACCGTTATGTGATGAAGTCGGGGCATGATTTATTTTTTGATTGTCTTCCTTATGAGTGGCGGTCCGGGACGAGCGATGGTCTTTTCCTACCAATATATCCCCCTAGGAGCATTTGTGTAGTACTTTGTTTTGATGGCTAATAGATTTTTTGCAATAAGTATGTGAGTTCTTTATGACTAATGTTGAGTCCATGGATTATACGCACTCTCACCCTTCCAGCATTGCTAGCCCCTCTAGTACCGCGCAACTTTCGCCGGTGCATTAAACCCACCATATACCTTTTCTCAAAACAGCCACCATACCTACCTATTATGGCATTTTCATAGCCATTCCAAGATATATTGCCATGCAACTTCCACCGTTCCGTTTTGTTATGACACGCACCATCATTGCATATTGCTTTGCATGATCATAAGATAGCTAGCATGATGTTTTCATGGCTTGTCCATTTTTTGATATCGTTGCTACGCTAGATCATAGCACATCCTGGTACCCCGCTAGAGGCATTCATATAGAGTCATATCTTGTTCTAGTATCGAGTTGTAAGTAAACAAAAGTGTGATGATCATCATTATTAGAGCAT
Source organism: Thinopyrum obtusiflorum (assembly GCA_036873465.1). Classification (NCBI taxonomy): domain Eukaryota; kingdom Viridiplantae; phylum Streptophyta; class Magnoliopsida; order Poales; family Poaceae; genus Thinopyrum; species Thinopyrum obtusiflorum. Next base: position 20,104 of record JAAAWM010010483.1, on the reverse strand, counting down.
TGTCCCATGTGAGGAAAGGATGATGGAAGCTATGATTCCCTCACAAGTTGGGATGAATCTCCAGACTTTATAAAAAATAAAAGAGGCCAAAGAAGCCCAAATAAAAAAATAAAAGAGCTCAAAGAAGCTCAAACAAAAAAAATGAGAGAAAAGAGAGAAGGGACAATGTTACTATCATTTTTTTCACACTTGTGCTTCAAAGTAGCACCATGATCTTCATGATAGAGAGTCTCCTATTTTGTCACTTTCATATACTAGTGGGAATTTTTCATTATCTAACTTGGCTTGTATATTCCAATGATGGGCTTCCTCAAATTTCCCTAGGTCTTCGTGAGCAAGCAAGTTGGATGCACACCCACTTAGTTTCCTTTTGAGCCTTCATACACTTATAGCTCTAGTGCATCTGTTGCATGTCAATCCCTACTCACTTGCATCGATATCAATTGATGGGCATCTCCATAGCCCATTAATTTGCCTAGTTGATGTGAGACTTTCTCCTTCTTTTTGTCTTCTCCACAACCACCATATTCCATTCCACCTATAGTGCTATATCCATGGCTCACACTCATGTATTGCGTGAAAGTTGAAAAAGTTTGAGAACATCAAAAGTATGAAACAATTGCTTGGCTTGTCATCGGGGTTGTGCATCATGAAATACTTTGTGTGATGAAGATGGAGCATAGTCAGACTATATGTCTTTGTAGGGATAACTTTCTTTGGCCATGTTATTTTGAGAAGACATGATTGCTTTATTAGTATGCTTGAAGTATTATTGTTTTTATGTCAATATTAAACTTTTGTTTTGAATCTTATGGATCTGAATATTCATGCCACAATAAAGAAGATTACATTGATAAATATGTTAGGTAGCATTCCACATCAAAAATTCTGTTTTTATCATTTACCTACTCGAGGACGAGTAGGAATTAAGCTTGGGGATGCTTGATACGTCTCCAACGTATCTATAATTTTTTATTGTTCCATGCTATTATATTATCTATTTTGGATGTTTTATATGCATTAATATGCTATTTTATATTATTTTTGGAACTAACCTATTAACCTAGAGCCTAGTGCCAGTTTTTGTTTTTTTCCTTGTTTTTGAGTTTTACAGAAAAGGAATACCAAACGGAGTCCAAACGGAATAAAACTTTCGCGATGATTTTTCTTGGACCAGAAGACGCCCGTAGGACTTGGAGAGGGGGCCAGAGGACCCACGAGGAGCCCACAAGCCCTCAGGGCGCGCCCTAAGGGGGCGCGCCTCCCTGGCTTGTGGACTCCTCGGGAGTCCCCCAACCCTAATCTTTGCACTTTAAATTCCCAAATATTCCACCAAAATACTTTTCCACCGCCGCAAGCCTCTGTTCCCATGAGATCCCATCTAGGGGCCTTTTCCGGTGATCTGCCAGAGGGGGATTCGATCACGGAGGGCATCTACATCAATCTTGCTGCCCTTTCGATGATGTGTGAGTAGTTTACCATAGACCTATGGGTCCATAGCTAGTAGCTAGATGGCTTCTTCTATCTCTTTGATCTTCAATACAATGTTCTCCTCGATGTTCTTGGAGATCTATTTGATGTAATACTTTTTTGCGGTGTGTTTGTTGAGATCCGATGAATTATGGATTTATGATCAGATTATCTATGAATATTATTTGAGTCTTCTCTGAACTCTTTTATGCATGATTAAGATATCTTTGTATTTCTCTTCGAACTATCGGTTTGGTTTGGCCAACTAGATTGGTTTTTCTTGCAATGGGATGGGTGCTTAGTTTTGGGTTCAATCTTGCGGTGTCCTCACCCAGTGACATAGTAGGGGTAGCGAGGAACGTATTGTATTGTTGCCATCAAGGATAAAAAGATGGGGTTTTCATCATATTGCTTGAGTTTATCCCTCTACATCATGTCATCTTGCTTAAGGCGTTACTCTGTTCTTATGAACTTAATACTCTAGATGCATGCTGGACAGCGGTCGATGTGTGGAGTAATAGTAGTAGATGCAGGCAGGAGTCGGTCTACTTGTCACAGACGTGATGCCTATATTCATGATCATTGCCTTAGATATCGTCATAACTTTGCGCTTTTCTATCAATTGCTCAACAGTAATTTGTTTACCCATCGTATGATATCTTCAAGAGAGAAGCCTCTAGTGAAACCTATGGCCCCCGGGTCTATTTTCCATCATATATTTTCAGATCTATAAATCAAAAATACCTTGCTGCAATTTATTTATATTTACTTTAGTTTGCTCTTTTATTTATCTTTAATACCTATCATTGGTACAACGAGGTGCTATACAAACACTTTTTAACCCCTTTCCTCGACGGTGTTTTGAACCGTCACCAATTGAGTGACTGCGATAGGGGGGTCCTTCCCACATGACCCAGAAACCGTCGGGGAGAGGCCCTCCGGTCACACACGCTCGGCAAAGTGAGGTCGTGTGCGACGAGCGAGCGATCAAATACGGTTATACGTACAGTTATGCTAAAAAAATACAATTATACAGGCCAAATCGTTTCCGGTCGTAAGTACATCCCACACAGTCAGTCCCGGCTAAACGTTTCTGTTCGTATGTACATTGCACACAGTCAATCCAAGGAGTACGTTTCGTTAGTATGTACATTCCACACAGTTAATCCAAGAAGTACGTTTCTGTTCGTATATACATCCCAACAGTCACTCCAAGGAAAACGTTTCCGTTCGCAGTTGCATCACACACAATTTTCCCCACTAAATCGTTTGTGATAGCGTTTCCATTGCACACGATATTAACAATTTTATCGTTTGCGTTATTGAATGCATCACACACAGTGCGTAGAAGAAACTATGTAGCAAAGGCTGTCCATCACACACACTTTTTATGTGGTAAACGTTTGCGCAAGGTGGCCTAACGTAAACAGTTTTTAAGAGGATGTCGTGTGTGATTGTTCATCGATCCAACACGGTTTATTCCTAGAAACTGTGTGCGTTGCCTGAGGTCATCGCCCACGGTGTTTTCTCAATAACCATTTGCAATAGAAAAACCCAATTAGCAGGCTAATTGGCCATTAGCAGGCTAATTGTCCTATTATTAATAATCCATTTATTAATCTAATTTACTATGTAGCAAAGGCTGTCCATCACACACACTTTTTATGTGGTAAACGTTTGCGCAAGGTGGCCTAACGTAAACAGTTTTTAAGAGGATGTCGTGTGTGATTGTTCATCGATCCAACACGGTTTATTCCTAGAAACTGTGTGCGTTGCCTGAGGTCATCGCCCACGGTGTTTTCTCAATAACCATTTGCAATAGAAAAACCCAATTAGCAGGCTAATTGGCCATTAGCAGGCTAATTGTCCTATTATTAATAATCCATTTATTAATCTAATTTACATTTCATATTAAGTAACTATATATTTTATTTCCATATTAAGGAAGCAGGATTTTATAATTGAAATACATCAGAGTACAACATCATATAACTTCAGCACTCAGCTACCCCATTACACAACTGCACCAGCACAAAGTTTCACATGCAACATCTACAACCTTTCAAAATTAGCATCATAGATGGAACATAGACAGATGAATCTCATCTAGAAAACTGCTGAAGCGGAAGGCGAATATTGAACCTTCATTGATGTTGAAGGTCTTTGCAACTTTAGGCCAGTGCCTGTGGATGATTGACCGTCCATCCTTCGTCCTCTTCAGGAACACTTCAATATTGAACCATGGGTGTTGTATGAATACCTTCCTCACCTCCTGACCATACAGGTGGTTTGAGAGGTAATCATCAGTGAACTACTTTGGAAAGGCCTGAAAACAAGGTGTTGGGGAACATTGCATGGAAAACAAAAAAAATTCTACGCACACGTAATGATCTATCCATGGAGATGCATAGCAACGAGGGGAGAGTATGTCTACGTACCCTTGTAGACCATAAGCGGAAGCGTTTGACAATGCGGTTGATGTAGTCGAACTTGTTCGCGCTCCAACCGATCAAGTACCGAAGCACGACACCTCCGTGTTCTGCACATGCGTGTTCAGCTCAGGGACATCCTTCGCCTTCTTGATCCAGCAAGACGGTGAGGTAGTAGATGAGTTCCGACAGCACGACGGTGTGGTGATAGTGATGGTGATGTGATCTCCGCAGGGCTTCGCCTAAGCACTACGAAAATATGACCGAGGGAGTAAACGGTGGACGGGGGCGCCGCACACGGCTAAGACAATGTTGTGTCCTTGTGTGGTGCCCCCTCCCCACATATATATAGGTGGGAGGGAGGGAGGAGCAGCCAAAGGAGGCGCCCAAGTAGGAGGAATCCTACTTGGAGTCTCTCCCAAGCCGCGCCCCCCTCTTTCCTTATTTGGAGCGCGGGGAAAGGCAGGGGAGGGTGGCACCCCCCCCCCCCCTTTCCTTTCTCCCATGAGAGGGAAAGGCGGGAGGGGCTAGCCCTCCCCCTTTTCCTTCCCTAGGGCTGGACAAACAAGGGAGGAGGCGCACCAGCCCCCTTGTGGGCTGGTCTGTCCCCTCCTTTGGCCCATAAGGCCCATAACTTGCCAGGGGGTGCCTGGAACCCCTTCCGGTGACCCGATTCCTTCCCGGTACGTCCCGAAACACTTTCGGTGTCCAAATACCATTGTCCTATATATCAATCTTTACCTCTCGACCATTTTGAGACTCCTCGTCATGTCCGTGATCTCATCCAGGACTCCGAACAACATTCAGTCACCAAAACATATAACTCATATAACACTATATCATCAACGAACGTTAAGCGTGCGGACCCTAAGGGTTCGAGAACTATGTAGACATGACCGAGACATCTCTCCGGTCAATAACCAATAGCGGAACCTGGATGCCCATATTGACTCCAACATATTCTACGAAGATCTTTATTGGTCGAACTGTTATGACAACATACGTAATTCCCTTTGTCCATCGGTATGTTACTTGCCCGAGATTCGATCGTAGGTATCTCTATACCTAGTTCAATATCGTTACCGGCAAGTCTCTTTACTTGTTCTGTAATACATCACCTTGTAACTAACTCCTTAGTCATTTGCTTGCAAGCTTATGATGTGTATTATACCGAGAGGGCCCAGAGATACCTCTCCGATACTCGG
>JAAAWM010010483.1:0-10000 GCA_036873465.1 Thinopyrum obtusiflorum | reverse complement strand
GATGCGAGACGGTTATTCATTTAAATCAGAGAATAATGGTTGTTCTATTTATATGAGTAATATCTTTTATGGTCATGCACCCTAGATGAGTGGTCTATTTTTGTTGAATCTCGATCGTAGTAATACACATATTCATATTGAAGCCAAAAGATGCAAAGTTAATAATGATAGTGCAACTTATTTGTGGCACTGCCGTTTAGGTCATATTGGTGTAAAGCGCATGAAGAAACTCCATGCTAATGGGCTTTTGGAATCACTTGATTATGAATCACTTGATGCTTGCGAACCATGCCTCATGGGCAAGATGACTAAGACTCCGTTCTCTGGAACAATGGAGCGAGCAACTGACTTATTGGAAATAATACATACTGATGTATGCGGTCCGATGAGTGTTGAGGCTCGTGGCGGGTATCGTTATTTTCTGACCTTCACAGATGATTTGAGCAGATATGGGTATATCTACTTAATGAAACATAAGTCTGAATCATTTGAAAAGTTCAAAGAATTTCAGAGTGAAGTGGAAAATCATCGTAACAAGAAAATAAAGTTTCTACGATATGATCGCGGAAGCGAATATTTGAGTTATGAGTTTGGTCTTCATTTGAAACAATGTGGAATAGTTTCGCAACTCACGCCACCTGGAACACCACAGCGTAATGGTGTGTCCGAACGTCATAATCGTACTTTATTAGATATGGTGCGATCTATGATGTCTCTTACCGATTTACCACTATCATTTTGGGGTTATGCTTTAGAGACGACTGCATTCACGTTAAATAGGGCACCATCTAATTCCGTTGAGACGACACCATATGAACTGTGGTTTGGCAAGAAACCTAAATTGTCATTTCTTAAAGTTTGGGGTTGCGATGCTTATGTGAAAAAGCTTCAGCCTGATAAGCTCGAACCCAAATCGGAGAAGTGCGTCTTCATAGGATACCCAAAACAAACTGTTAGGTACACCTTCTATCACAGACCCGAAGGCAAGACATTTGTTGCTAAGAATGGATCCTTTCTAGAGAAGGAGTTTCTCTCGAAAGAAGTGAGTGGGAGGAAAGTAGAACTTGATGAGGAAGTTGTACCATCTCTCGAATTGGAAAATGGTTCATCACAGAAATCAGTTCCAGTGATGGCTACACCAATTAGTGAGGAAGTTAATGATGATGATCATGAAACTTCAGATCAAGTTACTACCGAACCTCGTAGGTCAACCAGAGTACGGTCCGCACCAGAGTGGTACGGTAATCCTGTTCTAGAAGTCATGTTACTAGACCATGACGTACCTACGAACTATGAGGAAGCGATGATGAGCCCAGATTCCGTGAAATGGCTTCAGGCCATGAAATCTGAGATGGGATCCATGTATGAGAACAAATTGTGGACTTTGGTTGACTTGCCCGATGATCGGCAAGCCATAGAGAATAAATGGATCTTCAAGAAGAAGACTGATGTTGACGGTAATACTGTCCACAAAGCTCGACTTGTTGCAAAAGGTTTTCGGCAAGTTCAAGGAGTTGACTATGATGAGACCTTCCCACCCGTAGCGATGCTTAAGTCTGTCCGAATCATGGTAGCAATTGTCGCATTTTATGATTATAAAATTTGGCAAATGGATGTCAAAATTGCATTCCTTAATGGATTTCTTAAAGAAGAGTTGTATATGATGCAACCAGAAGGTTTTGTCGATCCTAAAGGTGCTAACAAAGTGTGTAAGCTCCAGCGATCCATTTATGGACTGGTGCAAGCATCTCGGAGTTGGAATATACGCTTTGATAGTGTGATCAAAGCATATGATTTTATACAGACTTCTGGAGAAGCCTGTATTTACAAGAAAGTGAGTGGGAGCTCTGTAGCATTTCTAATATTATATGCGGATGACATATTGTTGATTGGAAATAATATAGAATTTCTGGATAGCATAAAAGGATACTTGAATAAGAATTTTTCAATTAAAGACCTCGGTGAAGCTGCTTATATATTGGGCATCAAGATCTATAGAGATAGATCAAGACGCTTAATTGGACTTTCACAAAGCACATACCTTGATAAAGTTTTGAAGAAGTTCAAAATGGATCAGTCAAAGAAAGGGTTCTTGCATGTGTTACAAGGTGTGAAGTTGAGTCAGACTCAATGCCCGGCCATTGCAGAAGATAGAGAGAAAATGAAAGTCATTCCCTATGCCTCAGCCATAGGTTCTATCATGTATGCAATGCTGTGTCCCAGACCTGATGTGTGCCCTGCTATAAGTTTAGCAGGGAGGTACCAAAGTAATCCAGGAGTGGATCACTGGACAGCAGTCAAGAACATCCTGAAATAACTGAAAAGGACTAAGGATATGTTTCTCGTTTATGGAGGTGACACAGAGCTTGTCGTAAATGGTTACGTCGATGCAAGCTTTGACACTGATCCGGATGACTCTAAGTCACAAACCGGATACGTATTTATATTGAATGGTGGAGCTGTCAGTTGGTGCAGTTCCAAGCAGAGCGTTGTGGCGGGATCTACGTGCGAAGCGGAGTACATAGCTGCTTCAGAAGCAGCAAATGAAGGAGTCTGGATGAAGGAGTTCATATCCGATCTAGGTGTAATACCTAGTGCATCTGGTCCAATGAAAATCTTTTGTGACAATACTGGAGCAATTGCCTTAGCGAAGGAATCCAGATTTCACAAGAGAACCAAACACATCAAGAGACGCTTCAACTCCATCCGCGATCAAGTCAAGGAGGGAGAAATAGAGATTTGCAAAATACATACGGATCTGAATGTTGCAGACCCGTTGACTAAGCCTCTTCCACGAGCAAAACATGATCAGCACCAAGACTCCATGGGTGTTAGAATCATTACTATGTAATCTAGATTATTGACTCTAGTGCAAGTGGGAGACTGAAAGAAATATGCCCTAGAGGCAATAATAAAGTTGTTATTTATATTTCCTTATATCATGATAAATGTTTATTATTCATGCTAGAATTGTATTAACCGGAAACTTAGTACATGTGTGAATACATAGACAAAACAGAGTGTCCCTAGTATGCCTCTACTTGACTAGCTCGTTAATCAAATATGGTTAAGTTTCCTGACCATAGACATGTGTTGTCATTTGATGAACGGGATCACATCATTAGAGAATGATGTGATGGACAAGCCCCGTCCGTTAGCTTAGCATAATAATCGTTAAGTTTTATTGCTATTGCTTTCTTCATGACTTATACATATTCCTCTGACTATGAGATTATGCAACTCCCGAATACCGGAGGAACATCTTGTGTGCTATCAAATGTCACAACATAACTGGGTGATTATAAAGATGCTCTACACGTGTCTCCGAAGGTGTTTTTTAGGTTGGCATAGATCGAGATTAGGATTTGTCACTCCGAGTATCGAAGAGGTATCTCTGGGCCCTCTCGGTAATACACATCACTATAAGCCTTGCAAGCAATGTGACTAATGAGTTAGTTACGGGATGATGCATTACGGAATGAGTAAAGAGACTTGTCAGTAACGAGATTGAACTAGGTATGAGGATACCGACGATCGAATCTCGGGCAAGTAACATACCGATGACAAAGGGAATAACGTATGTTGTTATTGCGGTTTGACCGATAAAGATCTTCATAGAATATGTAGGAACCAATATGAGCATCCAGGTTCCGCTATTGGTTATTGACTGCAGATGTGTCTCGGTCATGTCTACATAGTTCTCGAACCCGTAGGGCCCGCACGCTTAACGTTCGATGATGATTTGTATTATGAGTTATGTGTTTTGGTGACCAAAGTTTGTTCAGAGTCCCGGATGAGATCACGAACATGACGAGGAGTCTCGAAATGGTCGAGAGGTAAAGATTGATATATTGGACGATGATATTCGGACACCGGAATGGTTTCGGAATGGTTCGGTATATTCTGGAGTACCGAGGGGTTACCGGAACCCCCCGGGGAAGTATTGGGCCTACATGGGCCTTTGGGGAGAGAGAGGGGGGCTCGCAAGGGGTGGCGTGCGCCCCCTCCAAGGTAGTCCGAATTGGACAAGGAGGAGGGGGCGCAGCCCCCTTTCCCTCTCCCTCTCCCTCTCTTTCATTTTCCCCCTCCGATGAGAAAGAAAAAAGGGGGCCCCCCCCCCCCCCCCCCCCCCCCCCCCCCCCCCCCCCCCCCCCCCCCCCCCCCCCCCCCCCCCCCCCCCCCCCCCCCCCCCCCCCCCCCCCCCCCCCCCCCCCCCCCCCCCCCCCCCCCCCCCCCCCCCCCCCCCCCCCCCCCCCCCCCCCCCCCCCCCCCCCCCCCCCCCCCCCCCCCCCCCCCCCCCCCCCCCCCCCCCCCCCCCCCCCCCCCCCCCCCCCCCCCCCCCCCCCCCCCCCCCCCCCCCCCCCCCCCCCCCCCCCCCCCCCCCCCCCCCCCCCCCCCCCCCCCCCCCCCCCCCCCCCCCCCCCCCCCCCCCCCCCCCCCCCCCCCCCCCCCCCCCCCCCCCCCCCCCCCCCCCCCCCCCCCCCCCCCCCCCCCCCCCCCCCCCCCCCCCCCCCCCCCCCCCCCCCCCCCCCCCCCCCCCCCCCCCCCCCCCCCCCCCCCCCCCCCCCCCCCCCCCCCCCCCCCCCCCCCCCCCCCCCCCCCCCCCCCCCCCCCCCCCCCCCCCCCCCCCCCCCCCCCCCCCCCCCCCCCCCCCCCCCCCCCCCCCCCCCCCCCCCCCCCCCCCCCCCCCCCCCCCCCCCCCCCCCCCCCCCCCCCCCCCCCCCCCCCCCCCCCCCCCCCCCCCCCCCCCCCCCCCCCCCCCCCCCCCCCCCCCCCCCCCCCCCCCCCCCCCCCCCCCCCCCCCCCCCCCCCCCCCCCCCCCCCCCCCCCCCCCCCCCCCCCCCCCCCCCCCCCCCCCCCCCCCCCCCCCCCCCCCCCCCCCCCCCCCCCCCCCCCCCCCCCCCCCCCCCCCCCCCCCCCCCCCCCCCCCCCCCCCCCCCCCCCCCCCCCCCCCCCCCCCCCCCCCCCCCCCCCCCCCCCCCCCCCCCCCCCCCCCCCCCCCCCCCCCCCCCCCCCCCCCCCCCCCCCCCCCCCCCCCCCCCCCCCCCCCCCCCCCCCCCCCCCCCCCCCCCCCCCCCCCCCCCCCCCCCCCCCCCCCCCCCCCCCCCCCCCCCCCCCCCCCCCCCCCCCCCCCCCCCCCCCCCCCCCCCCCCCCCCCCCCCCCCCCCCCCCCCCCCCCCCCCCCCCCCCCCCCCCCCCCCCCCCCCCCCCCCCCCCCCCCCCCCCCCCCCCCCCCCCCCCCCCCCCCCCCCCCCCCCCCCCCCCCCCCCCCCCCCCCCCCCCCCCCCCCCCCCCCCCCCCCCCCCCCCCCCCCCCCCCCCCCCCCCCCCCCCCCCCCCCCCCCCCCCCCCCCCCCCCCCCCCCCCCCCCCCCCCCCCCCCCCCCCCCCCCCCCCCCCCCCCCCCCCCCCCCCCCCCCCCCCCCCCCCCCCCCCCCCCCCCCCCCCCCCCCCCCCCCCCCCCCCCCCCCCCCCCCCCCCCCCCCCCCCCCCCCCCCCCCCCCCCCCCCCCCCCCCCCCCCCCCCCCCCCCCCCCCCCCCCCCCCCCCCCCCCCCCCCCCCCCCCCCCCCCCCCCCCCCCCCCCCCCCCCCCCCCCCCCCCCCCCCCCCCCCCCCCCCCCCCCCCCCCCCCCCCCCCCCCCCCCCCCCCCCCCCCCCCCCCCCCCCCCCCCCCCCCCCCCCCCCCCCCCCCCCCCCCCCCCCCCCCCCCCCCCCCCCCCCCCCCCCCCCCCCCCCCCCCCCCCCCCCCCCCCCCCCCCCCCCCCCCCCCCCCCCCCCCCCCCCCCCCCCCCCCCCCCCCCCCCCCCCCCCCCCCCCCCCCCCCCCCCCCCCCCCCCCCCCCCCCCCCCCCCCCCCCCCCCCCCCCCCCCCCCCCCCCCCCCCCCCCCCCCCCCCCCCCCCCCCCCCCCCCAAAATAACGATACCCGCCGCGAGCCTCAACACTCATTAGACCGCATACATCAGTATGTATTATTTCCAATAAGTCAGTTGCTCGCTCCATTGTTCCAGAGAGCGGAGTCTTAGTCATCTTGCCCATGAGGCATGGTTCGCAAGCATCAAGTGATTCCAAAAGCCCATCAGCATGGAGTTTCTTCATGCGCTTTACACCAATATGACCTAAACGGCAGTGCCACAAATAAGTTGCACTATCATTATTAACTTTGCATCTTTTGGCTTCGATATTATGAATATGTGTATCACTACGATCGAGATTCAACAAAAATAGACCACTCATCAAGGGTGCATGACCATAAAAGATATTACTCATATAAATAGAGCAACCATTATTCTCTGATTTAAAGGAATAACCGTCTCGCATCAAACAATATCCAGATATAATGTTCATGCTCAACGCTGGCACCAAATAACAATTATTTAGGTCTAAAACTAATCCCGAAGGTAGATGTAGAGAGGTAGCGTGCCGACGGTGATCACATCGACCTTGGAACCATTTCCGACGCACATCGTCACCTCGTCCTTAGACAATCTTCATTTAATCCGTAGCCCCTGTTTCGAGTTGCAAATATGAGCAACAGAACCAGTATCAAATACCCAGGCGCTACTACGAGCATTGGTAAGGTGCACATCAATAACATGTATATCAAATATACCTTTCACTTTGCCAGCCTTCTTATCCGCCAAATACTTGGGGCAGTTTCGCTTCCAGTGACCAGTCCCTTTGTAGTAGAAGCACTCAGTTTCAGGCTTAGGTCCAGACTTGGGCTTCTTCCCGGGAGTAGCAACTTGCTTGCTATTCTTCTTGAAGTTCCCCTTCTTCCCTTTGCCCTTTTTCTTGAAACTAGTGGTCTTGTTAACCATCAACACTTGATGCTCCTTCTTGATTTCTACCTCCGCAGCCTTAAGCATCGCAAAGAGCTCGGGAATTGTCTTTTCCATCCCTTGCATGTTATAGTTCATCATGAAGTTTTTATAGCTTGGTGGCAGTGATTGAAGAACTCTGTCAATGACACTATCATCCAGAAGATTAACTCCCAGCTGAGTCAAGTGGTTATGGTACCCAGACGTTCTGAGTATGTGTTCACTGACAGAACTGTTCTCCTCCATTTTGCAGCTATAGAACTTATTGGAGACTTCATATCTCTCAACTCGGGCATTTGCTTGAAATATTAACTTCAATTCTTGGAACATCTCATATGCCCCATGACGTTCAAAATGTCTTTGAAGTCCCGTTTCTAAGCCGTAAAGCATGGCACACTGAACTATCGAGTAGTCATCAGCTTTAGCTTGCCAGACGTTCATAACGTCCGGAGTTGCTCCGGCGGCAGGCCATGCACCTAGCGGTGCTTCCAGGACGTAATTATTGTGTGCAACAATGAGGATAATCGTCAAGTTATGGACCCAGTCCGTGTAGTTGCTACCATCATCTTTCAACTTAGCTTTCTCTAGGAACGCATTAAAATTCTAGGGAACGGTAGCACGGGTCATTGATCTACAACAACATAGATATGTAAAAATTATCAGGACTAAGTTCATGATAAATTAAAGTTCAATTAATCATATTACTTAAGAACTCCCACTTAGATAGTCATCCCTCTAGTCATCTAAATGATCACGTGATCCATATCAACTAAACCATGTCCGATCATGACGTGAGATGGAGTAGTTTTCAATGGTGAACATCTCTATGTTGATCATATCTACTATATGATTAACGTTCGACCTTTCAAACTCAGTGTTCCGAGGCCATATCTGCATATGCTAGGCTCGTCAAGTTTAACCCGAGTATTCTGCACGTGCAAAACTGTCTTGCACCCGTTGTATGTGAACGTAGAGCTTATCACACCCGATCATCACGTGGTGTCTCGGCACGATGAACTATCGCAATGGTGCATACTCAGGGAGAACACTTATACCTTGAAATTTAGTGAGGGATCATCTTATAATGCTACCGACGTACAAAGCAAAATAAGATGCATAAAGGATAAACATCACATGCAATCAAAATATGTGACATGATATGGCCATCATCATCTTGTGCCTTTGTTCTCCATCTCCAAAGCACCGTCATGATCTCCATCGTCACCGTCTTGACACCTTGATCTCCATCGTAGCATCGTTGTCGTATCGCCAACTATTGCTTCTACAACTATCGTTACCGCATAGTGATAAAGTAAAGCAATTACATGGCGATTGCATTTCATACAAGAAAGCGACAACCATAAGGCTCCTGCCAGTTGCTGATAACTTTTACAAAACATGATCATCTCATACAATAACATATATCACATCATGTCTTGGCCATATCACATCACAACATGCCCTGCAAAAACAAGTTAGACGTCCTCTACTTTGTTGTTGCAAGTTTTACGTGGCTGCTGCGGGCTTCTAGCAAGAACCGTTCTTACCTACGCATCAAAACCACAACAATTTTTTGTCAAGTGTGTTGTTTTAACCTTCAACAAGGACCGGCCGTAGTCAAATTCGATTCGACTCCCCCCCCCCCCCCCCCCCCCCCCCCCCCCCCCCCCCCCCCCCCCCCCCCCCCCCCCCCCCCCCCCCCCCCCCCCCCCCCCCCCCCCCCCCCCCCCCCCCCCCCCCCCCCCCCCCCCCCCCCCCCCCCCCCCCCCCCCCCCCCCCCCCCCCCCCCCCCCCCCCCCCCCCCCCCCCCCCCCCCCCCCCCCCCCCCCCCCCCCCCCCCCCCCCCCCCCCCCCCCCCCCCCCCCCCCCCCCCCCCCCCCCCCCCCCCCCCCCCCCCCCCCCCCCCCCCCCCCCCCCCCCCCCCCCCCCCCCCCCCCCCCCCCCCCCCCCCCCCCCCCCCCCCCCCCCCCCCCCCCCCCCCCCCCCCCCCCCCCCCCCCCCCCCCCCCCCCCCCCCCCCCCCCCCCCCCCCCCCCCCCCCCCCCCCCCCCCCCCCCCCCCCCCACGGCACCTCCGAGTTCTGCACACGTTCAACTCGATGACGTCCCTCGAACTTCGATCCAGCCGAGTGTTGAGGAAGAGTTTCATCAGCACGATGGCGTGGTGATGATGATGATGTTCTACCGACGCAGGGCTTCGCCTAAGCACCGCTACGATATTATCGAGGTGGACTATGGTGGAGGGGGGCACCGCACACGGCTAAAAGATCCAAGAGATCAATTGTTGTGTCTAGAGGTGCCCCCTGCCCCCGTATATAAAGGAGCAAGGGGGGAGGGGCGGCCGGCCAGGAGGAGGCGCGCCAAGGAGGAGTCCTACTCCCACCGGGAGTAGGACTCCCTCCTTTCCTAGTTGGAGTAGGAGAAGGGGGAAGGAGGAGGGAGAGAGGAAGGAAAGGGGGGCGCCGCCCCCCCTCCTTGTCCAATTCGGACTAGAGGGGGAGGGGGCGCGCGGCCTGCCCTGGCCGCCCCTCCTCTTCTCCACTAAGGCCCATCATGGCCCATTAAACCCCCGGGGGGGTTCTGGTAACCCCCGGTACTCCGGTAAAATCCTGATTTCACCCGGAACACTTCCGATATCCAAATATAGGCTTCCAATATATCAATCTTTATGTCTCGGCCATTTCGAGACTCCTCGTCATGTCCGTGATCACATCCGGGACTCCAAACAACCTTTATTACATCAAAACACGTAAACTCATAATATAACCGTCATCGAACTTTAAGCGTGCGGACCCTACGGGTTCGAGAACTATGTAGACATGACCGAGACACATCTCCGGTCAATAACCAATAGCGGAACCTGGATGCTCATATTGAATCCTACATATTCTACGAAGATCTTTATCGGTCAAACCGCATAACAACATACGTTGTTCCCTTTGTCATCGGTATGTTACTTGCCCGAGATTCGATCGTCGGTATCTCAATACCTAGTTCAATCTCGTTACCGGCAAGTCTCTTTACTCGTTCCGTAATACATCATCCCGCAACTAACTCATTAGTTGCAATGCTTGCAAGGCTTATAGCGATGTGCATTACCGAGTGGGCCTAGAGATACCTCTCCGACAATCCGAGTGACAAATCCTAATCTCGAAATACGCCAACCCAATAAGTACCTTCGGAGA
>JAAAWM010010482.1:5000-42351 GCA_036873465.1 Thinopyrum obtusiflorum | reverse complement strand
TGCAACGATGACCAAAGCTATATTTGCCAACTCCCAACAACTTTTAATCATCAAACTCTTTCTATGTGAAGTCATTACTTTCACTAAGATCAATATGAACTCTTTGATTCTTTTTATTCTTTTTATTCTAATCACCCAAGATCATGGCAAAATACTCAAGCCCTTGACTCAACACTAATCTTTATTATATAGCTCATGGACTCGATTACAGAGAAGGATCATAAAGCGAAACTCAAAACTAGATCATGCCATAACTTTATTCTACTAAATCAAGATACTACTAAAAGGATCGAACTAAGAAAAACGGTAAAGATAGGAGTTGTGATGGTGTTATGATACCAGGGTACCTCCCCCAAGCTTGGCAGTTGCCAAGGGGAGTGCCCATACCCATGTGATTATGTCTCCTTCTTTGTTGTTTGTGGTGGAGGTGTTGTTCATGATGCGAGCTTGTCGTCCACCTTCCATGGCATAGGCTCACCATCATAGAAGGATGATCGACTCTCCGGAATCCTCAAATCTGCAGCCAAACTCATCCTTTTGAATCTATATTCATACTCACAGTTTTGGTTTTGCAGATCATAGATTTGGGCTTGGAGGTGCTCGATCTTCTCATGTAGCTTGAAGATGGCCTCCTCGGTCTTCTTGGCATCCGAGTCGTAGTTGTTGGTGAACTCCGCGAGCATCTTGTGGGTAGCGTTGATTCCACGCTCCACCATCCCCTGGCACTTGAAAACTTGTTGCTCCATTGTTTCGAGCCTTGACTCCACGCTTCCGATTCCCTTTGGTCCCTCAACATCGCGGATGTGCAGCAAACCATCACGCATCTCAATGGTTTGAGGGTGTCGCAGCACCTCCGCGAGGTAAGGATTGATCACCTTCTCGAAGAACTTGTCCTTGGAAGCACTTGGGGTCGTCATGATGATCTAGACCTGTCAGAAAAATAGCTCGAAACAAGAACAGGGGATATTTGCGTGATACGAGAGTCAAAACCATCGGGAGTATATATAATGAATTTTTACCGATCAAAATACATATCGTGCAAGGAAACGGAGTCTAGAGGGCACACGAGGTTCTCACGAGGTAGGGGGCGCGTCCAGGGGGTAGGGCGCACCCTCCACCCTCATGGAGGCCTCGTGTCCTCCCCAGACTGCTACTTATTTTTCTAAATATTCCAAAATGGAGAAATATTGCCTTAAAAATTGTTTTGGAGTCGGTTTTCTTACCGTACCACATACCTATTCCTTCTCGTAGTCTGGGACGTTCTGGAAAGTGTCCTTTATGTATTCCTCCGGGGTTACGGTCTCAATAATATTAGTTTCGACATTTATAGGATTACCTGATATATAGTGTTTGATCCTTTGACCGTTTACCACCTTCGGATTTGTGCCTGTGAAGTTGTTGATTTTTATGGCACCGGAATGATAGGCCTCCTCGATAACGTAGGGACCTTCCCATTTGGAGAGTATATTGCCCCTTGTATGTGAACCTTTATTATGCAGTCCGTCGCTTTTATTGCGTCCACAACAAGTTCGTTCAAAGCTTATTTCTCTGCATTAATAAGTCATGCATATTTAAAGAGAAATTTTTATTGCTTGCACCGATGAAAACTTACTTGAAGGATCTTACTCAATCCATAGGTAGATATGGTGGACTCTCATGGCAAAACTGGTTTTAAGGGTATTTGGAAGCACAAGTAGTATTTCTACTTGGTGCTGAGAATTTGGCTAGCAAGAGGGGGAAAGGCAAGCTCAACACGTTAGAGGATCCATGACAACATACTTTATCTCAGATGTAAGAAAACATAACTCATCATGTTGTCTTCCTTGTCCAACATCAACTCTTTAGCATGTCATATTTTAATGAGCCCCCCCCCCCCCCCCCCCCCCCCCCCCCCCCCCCCCCCCCCCCCCCCCCCCCCCCCCCCCCCCCCCCCCCCCCCCCCCCCCCCCCCCCCCCCCCCCCCCCCCCCCCCCCCCCCCCCCCCCCCCCCCCCCCCCCCCCCCCCCCCCCCCCCCCCCCCCCCCCCCCCCCCCCCCCCCCCCCCCCCCCCCCCCCCCCCCCCCCCCCCCCCCCCCCCCCCCCCCCCCCCCCCCCCCCCCCCCCCCCCCCCCCCCCCCCCCCCCCCCCCCCCCCCCCCCCCCCCCCCCCCCCCCCCCCCCCCCCCCCCCCCCCCCCCCCCCCCCCCCCCCCCCCCCCCCCCCCCCCCCCCCCCCCCCCCCCCCCCCCCCCCCCCCCCCCCCCCCCCCCCCCCCCCCCCCCCCCCCCCCCCCCCCCCCCCCCCCCCCCCCCCCCCCCCCCCCCCCCCCCCCCCCCCCCCCCCCCCCCCCCCCCCCCCCCCCCCCCCCCCCCCCCCCCCCCCCCCCCCCCCCCCCCCCCCCCCCCCCCCCCCCCCCCCCCCCCCCCCCCCCCCCCCCCCCCCCCCCCCCCCCCCCCCCCCCCCCCCCCCCCCCCCCCCCCCCCCCCCCCCCCCCCCCCCCCCCCTAATGTCGCAAGTCATAGAAAAACTTTTTCTTTTGTTGGTATGTGAAGCTAGGCGGTATAAATTTAGCAACAATATAATTAGCATAATCAGCATACCATGGAGTGCTACGAGAAGTACTTATGACATTTCCCCCCCCCCCCCCCCCCCCCCCCCCCCCCCCCCCCCCCCCCCCCCCCCCCCCCCCCCCCCCCCCCCCCCCCCCCCCCCAGCTCCCTTTCTATCAACAATATGCAAATCAAATTCTTGAAGCAGGAGAACCCATCTAATAAGTCTAGGTTTTGCATCCTTCTTTTCCATAAGATATTTAATAGCAGCATGATCAGTGTGAATAGTAACTTTGGAATCAACAATATAAGGTCTAAACTTATCACAAGCAAACACCACTGCTAAAAATTCCTTTTCGGTAGTAGCATAATTTCTTTGAGCACTATCTAGAGTCTTACTAGCATAATGGATAACATTTAATTTCTTATCAACTCTCTGCCCTAGAACAGCACCTACAGCATAATCACCCCCCCCCCCCCCCCCCCCCCCCCCCCCCCCCCCCCCCCCCCCCCCCCCCCCCCCCCCCCCCCCCCCCCCCCCCCCCCCCCCCCCCCCCCCCCCCCCCCCCCCCCCCCCCCCCCCCCCCCCCCCCCCCCCCCCCCCCCCCCCCCCCCCCCCCCCCCCCCCCCCCCCCCCCCCCCCCCCCCCCCCCCCCCCCCCCCCCCCCCCCCCCCCCCCCCCCCCCCCCCCCCCCCCCCCCCCCCCCCCCCCCCCCCCCCCCCCCCCCCCCCCCCCCCCCCCCCCCCCCCCCCCCCCCCCCCCCCCCCCCCCCCCCCCCCCCCCCCCCCCCCCCCCCCCCCCCCCCCCCCCCCCCCCCCCCCCCCCCCCCCCCCCCCCCCCCCCCCCCCCCCCCCCCCCCCCCCCCCCCCCCCCCCCCCCCCCCCCCCCCCCCCCCCCCCCCCCCCCCCCCCCCCCCCCCCCCCCCCCCCCCCCCCCCCCCCCCCCCCCCCCCCCCCCCCCCCCCCCCCCCCCCCCCCCCCCCCCCCCCCCCCCCCCCCCCCCCCCCCCCCCCCCCCCCCCCCCCCCCCCCCCCCCCCCCCCCCCCCCCCCCCCCCCCCCCCCCCCCCCCCCCCCCCCCCCCCCCCCCCCCCCCCCCCCCCCCCCCCCCCCCCCCCCCCCCCCCCCCCCCCCCCCCCCCCCCCCCCCCCCCCCCCCCCCCCCCCCCCCCCCCCCCCCCCCCCCCCCCCCCCCCCCCCCCCCCCCCCCCCCCCCCCCCCCCCCCCCCCCCCCCCCCCCCCCCCCCCCCCCCCCCCCCCCCCCCCCCCCCCCCCCCCCCCCCCCCCCCCCCCCCCCCCCCCCCCCCCCCCCCCCCCCCCCCCCCCCCCCCCCCCCCCCCCCCCCCCCCCCCCCCCCCCCCCCCCCCCCCCCCCCCCCCCCCCCCCCCCCCCCCCCCCCCCCCCCCCCCCCCCCCCCCCCCCCCCCCCCCCCCCCCCCCCCCCCCCCCCCCCCCCCCCCCCCCCCCCCCCCCCCCCCCCCCCCCCCCCCCCCCCCCCCCCCCCCCCCCCCCCCCCCCCCCCCCCCCCCCCCCCCCCCCCCCCCCCCCCCCCCCCCCCCCCCCCCCCCCCCCCCCCCCCCCCCCCCCCCCCCCCCCCCCCCCCCCCAACAGGATATATCTTCTTTTCATCAAGATAAGCATATTTAAGATTATCAGGCAACAGTTTAAGCTCAAACACGGGATCACCCTTGGGTGGAGGAGGATCCCCTAAGATTTCAACAGGCAAGTTGTGATGCAGAATAGGTTCCTGTTTAAAGAATACTTCATCTATTTCCCTTCTTTCATTCATGAACATATCATTTTCATGGTCTAGCAAATAGTGTTCTAAAGGATCACTAGGAGGTACGACAATAGAAGCAAGACCAATAATTTCATCCTTACTAGGTAATTCTTCCTCACGTTGGTGTTTACTAAATTTAGAGAAATTAAACTCATGAACCATATCATCAAAGCCAACAGTAACAACATTCTTTGTGCAATCTATGGTAGCATTAACAGTATTTAAGACCCCCCCCCCCCCCCCCCCCCCCCCCCCCCCCCCCCCCCCCCCCCCCCCCCCCCCCCCCCCCCCCCCCCCCCCCCCCCCCCCCCCCCCCCCCCCCCCCCCCCCCCCCCCCCCCCCCCCCCCCCCCCCCCCCCCCCCCCCCCCTTGACAGTATTTAAGAAGGGTCTACCAAATATAATGGGACAAAAGCTATCTTGTGGAGAAGTAAGAACAAGAAAATCAGCAGGATATTTAGTTTTCCCACACAAGACTTCAACATCTCTAACAATTCCAATTGGTGCAATAGTATCTCTATTAGCAAGTTTAATAGTAACATCAATATCTTCTAACTCAACAGGTGCAATTTCATTCTTAATTTCTTTGTATAAGTCATGAGGTATAACACTAGCACTAGCACCCATATCACATAAGCCATGATAACAATGATCTCCTATTTTAACAGAAATAACAGGCACGCCTACCACAGGTCTATGTTTATCTTTATCACAAGGTTTAGCAATTCTAGCAGTTTCACCTTCGAACTGAATAACATGCCCATCAATATTATCAGACAAGAGATCTTTAACAATAGCAATATTAGGTTCTACTTTAACTTGCTCAGGAGGTGTATAAGTTCTAATATTGCTTTTATGAACAACAGTTGAAGCTTTAGCATGATCCTTTATTCTAACAGGGAAAGGTGGTCCCCCCCCCCCCCCCCCCCCCCCCCCCCCCCCCCCCCCCCCCCCCCCCCCCCCCCCCCCCCCCCCCCCCCCCCCCCCCCCCCCCCCCCCCCCCCCCCCCCCCCCCCCCCCCCCCCCCCCCCCCCCCCCCCCCCCCCCCCCCCCCCCCCCCCCCCCCCCCCCCCCCCCCCCCCCCCCCCCCCCCCCCCCCCCCCCCCCCCCCCCCCCCCCCCCCCCCCCCCCCCCCCCCCCCCCCCCCCCCCCCCCCCCCCCCCCCCCCCCCCCCCCCCCCCCCCCCCCCCCCCCCCCCCCCCCCCCCCCCCCCCCCCCCCCCCCCCCCCCCCCCCCCCCCCCCCCCCCCCCCCCCCCCCCCCCCCCCCCCCCCCCCCCCCCCCCCCCCCCCCCCCCCCCCCCCCCCCCCCCCCCCCCCCCCCCCCCCCCCCCCCCCCCCCCCCCCCCCCCCCCCCCCCCCCCCCCCCCCCCCCCCCCCCCCCCCCCCCCCCCCCCCCCCCCCCCCCCCCCCCCCCCCCCCCCCCCCCCCCCCCCCCCCCCCCCCCCCCCCCCCCCCCCCCCCCCCCCCCCCCCCCCCCCCCCCCCCCCCCCCCCCCCCCCCCCCCCCCCCCCCCCCCCCCCCCCCCCCCCCCCCCCCCCCCCCCCCCCCCCCCCCCCCCCCCCCCCCCCCCCCCCCCCCCCCCCCCCCCCCCCCCCCCCCCCCCCCCCCCCCCCCCCCCCCCCCCCCCCCCCCCCCCCCCCCCCCCCCCCCCCCCCCCCCCCCCCCCCCCCCCCCCCCCCCCCCCCCCCCCCCCCCCCCCCCCCCCCCCCCCCCCCCCCCCCCCCCCCCCCCCCCCCCCCCCCCCCCCCCCCCCCCCCCCCCCCCCCCCCCCCCCCCCCCCCCCCCCCCCCCCCCCCCCCCCCCCCCCCCCCCCCCCCCCCCCCCCCCCCCCCCCCCCCCCCCCCCCCCCCCCCCCCCCCCCCCCCCCCCCCCCCCCCCCCCCCCCCCCCCCCCCCCCCCCCCCCCCCCCCCCCCCCCCCCCCCCCCCCCCCCCCCCCCCCCCCCCCCCCCCCCCCCCCCCCCCCCATATCATTTTCATGGTCTAGCAAATAGTGTTCTAAAGGATCACTAGGAGGTACAGCAATAGAAGCAAGACCAATAATTTCATCCTTACTAGGCAATTCTTCCTCACGATGTTGTTTACTAAATTTAGAGAAATTAAACTCATGAACCATATCATCCAAGCCAATAGTAACAACATTCTTTTCGCAGTCTATCTTAGCATTAACAGTATTCAAGAAGGGTCTACCAAATATAATGGGACAAAAGCTATCTTGTGGAGAACCAAGAACAAGAAAATCAGTGGGATATTTGGTTTTTCCACACAAGACTTCAACATCTCTAACAATTCCCATTGCAGATATAGTATCTCTATTGGCAAGTTTAATTGTAACATCGATATCTTCTAACACAGCAGGTGCAATATCATGCATAATTTCTTCATACAAGGTAATAGGTATAACACTAGCACTAGCACCCATATCACATAAGCCATGATAACAATGATCTCCTATTTTAACAGAAATAACAGGCACACCTACCACAGGTCTATGTTTATCTCTAGCACAAGGTTTAGCGATTCTAGCAGTTTCACCATGGAATTGAATAATATGCCCATCAATATTATCAGACAAGAGATCTTTAACAATAGCTATATTGTGTTCTACTTTGACTTGCTCAGGAGGTGTATAAGTTCTAACATTGCTTTACGAACAACAGTTGCAGCTTTAGCATGATCCTTCATTCTAACAGGGAAAGGTGGTTTCTCAACATAAGAAGTGGGAACAATAGGATCATTATAAGTGACAGTCTTTTCTTCAACTTTAATAGGTGCAGCTACTTTTACTTCTATGGGAGGATGATACTTAAACCACTTCTCCTTGGGGAGATCAACATAAGTAGCAAAATATTCACAGAAAGAAGCTACTATCTCAGAGTCAAGTCCATATTTAGTGCTAAACTTACGGAAAATATCAATATCCATAAAAGATTCAACACAATCAAAATTAGGTGTCATACCTGAATCCTTACCATCGTCGAGGTCCCAATGGGATCTTGTGGATACAGAAAGTTGCGGCGGTGGAATTAGGTTTTTGGCTCTTGTTCTGATTGTTCGGGGATACGTAGGTATATATAGGAGGAAGGAGTATGTCGGTGGAGCTCCGAGGGGCCCATGAGGTAGGGGCCGCGCCCAGGGGGGCGCCCTCCACCCTCGTGACCGCCTCTGGCGCTTCTTGGAGTAGGGTCCAACTCTCATGGGTCACGTTCGGTTGGAAAATCATGATCCCGAAGGTTTCATTCCGTTTGGACTCCGTTTGATATTCTGTTTCTTCGAAATACTGAAAAAGGAAAAAAACAGCAATTCTGGGCTGGGCCTCCGATTAATAGGTTAGTCCCAAAAGTAATATAAAAGTGAAAAATAAAGCCCAATATAGTCAAAAACAGTAGATAAAGTAGCATGGAGCAATCAAAAATTATAGATACGCTGGAGACGTATCAACAATCATCATCAAAGACAAATGGTACATCTTTTCGTAATAAATTAGTCAGAGGCCGAGAAATTTTTGATAAGTCCTTAATGAACCTCCTATAAAATCCGGCGTGAACAAGGAAACTTCTTATACCTTTGATGTCCTTGGGACATGGCATCTTTTCAATAGCATCAACCTTGGCTTTATCAACTTCAATACCTCTTTCAGAAACTTTGTGCCCCAAGACAATACCTTCATTAACCATAAAGTGGCACTTTTCCCAATTCAAGACAAGATTAGTTTCTTCACATCTCTGCAAAACTCAAGCAAGATTGCTCAAGCAATCATCAAAAGAGGAACCATAGATGGAAAAATCGTCCATGAAAACCTCACAATTTTTTTCGCAAAAGTCGGAGAATATAGCCATCATGCATCTTTGAAAGGTAGCAAGTGCATTACATAAACCGAAAAGCATACGTCTATAAGCAAAAGTACCAAAAGGGCATGTAAAAGTAGTCTTTGATTTATCTTTAGCCGACACAGGTATTTGAGAGAAACCAGAATAACCATCTATAAAGCAATAATGTGTATGTTTGCATAATCTTTCTAGCATTTGATAAATAAAAGGTAAGGGGTAATGATCTTTCTTAGTAGCCTTATTTAATTTGCGGAAATCAATTACCATCCTATAACCTGTGATAATTATTTGCGGAATCAATTCATCTTTATCATTAGGGACAACAGTAATACCTCCCTTCTTAGGGACACAATGGACAGGACTTACCCACTGACTCTCAGCAACGGGATAAATTATACCTACCTCCAGAAGCTTGAGTATTTGTTTTCTTACCACTTCTTTTATTTTAGGATTCAAACGTCGTTGAGGATCACGAACTTGTTTGGCATCCGCTTCCAAATTTATTTTATGTCGACATAGAGTGGGACTAATGCCCTTAAGATCATCCAGAGTATATCCAACAGCGGCACAGTGCTTCTTCAGAGTTTTCAATAATCTTTCTTCTTCATGCTCTGAAAGGTTAGCACTAATAATGACAGGATATATTTTCTTTTCATCAAGATAAGCATATTTAAGATTATCAGGCAACGGTTTAAGCTCAAACATGGTATCACCCTTGGGTGGAGGAGGATCCCCTAGGATTTCAACAGGCAAATTGTGTTGCAGAATAGGTTCCTGTTTAAAGAATACTTCATCTATTTCGTGCTTTCATTCATGAACATATCATTTTCTGGTCTAGCAAATAGTGTTCTAAAGGATCACTAGGAGGTACGGCAATAGAAGCAAGACCAATAATTTCATCTTTACTAGGCAATTCTTCCTCACGATGTTGTTTACTAAATTTAGAGAAATTAAACCCCCCCCCCCCCCCCCCCCCCCCCCCCCCCCCCCCCCCCCCCCCCCCCCCCCCCCCCCCCCCCCCCCCCCCCCCCCCCCCCCCCCCCCCCCCCCCCCCCCCCCCCCCCCCCCCCCCCCCCCCCCCCCCCCCCCCCCCCCCCCCCCCCCCCCCCCCCCCCCCCCCCCCCCCCCCCCCCCCCCCCCCCCCCCCCCCCCCCCCCCCCCCCCCCCCCCCCCCCCCCCCCCCCCCCCCCCCCCCCCCCCCCCCCCCCCCCCCCCCCCCCCCCCCCCCCCCCCCCCCCCCCCCCCCCCCCCCCCCCCCCCCCCCCCCCCCCCCCCCCCCCCCCCCCCCCCCCCCCCCCCCCCCCCCCCCCCCCCCCCCCCCCCCCCCCCCCCCCCCCCCCCCCCCCCCCCCCCCCCCCCCCCCCCCCCCCCCCCCCCCCCCCCCCCCCCCCCCCCCCCCCCCCCCCCCCCCCCCCCCCCCCCCCCCCCCCCCCCCCCCCCCCCCCCCCCCCCCCCCCCCCCCCCCCCCCCCCCCCCCCCCCCCCCCCCCCCCCCCCCCCCCCCCCCCCCCCCCCCCCCCCCCCCCCCCCCCCCCCCCCCCCCCCCCCCCCCCCCCCCCCCCCCCCCCCCCCCCCCCCCCCCCCCCCCCCCCCCCCCCCCCCCCCCCCCCCCCCCCCCCCCCCCCCCCCCCCCCCCCCCCCCCCCCCCCCCCCCCCCCCCCCCCCCCCCCCCCCCCCCCCCCCCCCCCCCCCCCCCCCCCCCCCCCCCCCCCCCCCCCCCCCCCCCCCCCCCCCCCCCCCCCCCCCCCCCCCCCCCCCCCCCCCCCCCCCCCCCCCCCCCCCCCCCCCCCCCCCCCCCCCCCCCCCCCCCCCCCCCCCCCCCCCCCCCCCCCCCCCCCCCCCCCCCCCCCCCCCCCCCCCCCCCCCCCCCCCCCCCCCCCCCCCCCCCCCCCCCCCCCCCCCCCCCCCCCCCCCCCCCCCCCCCCCCCCCCCCCCCCCCCCCCCCCCCCCCCCCCCCCCCCCCCCCCCCCCCCCCCCCCCCCCCCCCCCCCCCCCCCCCCCCCCCCCCCCCCCCCCCCCCCCCCCCCCCCCCCCCCCCCCCCCCCCCCCCCCCCCCCCCCCCCCCCCCCCCCCCCCCCCCCCCCCCCCCCCCCCCCCCCCCCCCCCCCCCCCCCCCCCCCCCCCCCCCCCCCCCCCCCCCCCCCCCCCCCCCCCCCCCCCCCCCCCCCCCCCCCCCCCCCCCCCCCCCCCCCCCCCCCCCCCCCCCCCCCCCCCCCCCCCCCCCCCCCCCCCCCCCCCCCCCCCCCCCCCCCCCCCCCCCCCCCCCCCCCCCCCCCCCCCCCCCCCCCCCCCCCCCCCCCCCCCCCCCCCCCCCCCCCCCCCCCCCCCCCCCCCCCCCCCCCCCCCCCCCCCCCCCCCCCCCCCCCCCCCCCCCCCCCCCCCCCCCCCCCCCCCCCCCCCCCCCCCCCCCCCCCCCCCCCCCCCCCCCCCCCCCCCCCCCCCCCCCCCCCCCCCCCCCCCCCCCCCCCCCCCCCCCCCCCCCCCCCCCCCCCCCCCCCCCCCCCCCCCCCCCCCCCCCCCCCCCCCCCCCCCCCCCCCCCCCCCCCCCCCCCCCCCCCCCCCCCCCCCCCCCCCCCCCCCCCCCCCCCCCCCCCCCCCCCCCCCCCCCCCCCCCCCCCCCCCCCCCCCCCCCCCCCCCCCCCCCCCCCCCCCCCCCCCCCCCCCCCCCCCCCCCCCCCCCCCCCCCCCCCCCCCCCCCCCCCCCCCCCCCCCCCCCCCCCCCCCCCCCCCCCCCCCCCCCCCCCCCCCCCCCCCCCCCCCCCCCCCCCCCCCCCCCCCCCCCCCCCCCCCCCCCCCCCCCCCCCCCCCCCCCCCCCCCCCCCCCCCCCCCCCCCCCCCCCCCCCCCCCCCCCCCCCCCCCCCCCCCCCCCCCCCCCCCCCCCCCCCCCCCCCCCCCCCCCCCCCCCCCCCCCCCCCCCCCCCCCCCCCCCCCCCCCCCCCCCCCCCCCCCCCCCCCCCCCCCCCCCCCCCCCCCCCCCCCCCCCCCCCCCCCCCCCCCCCCCCCCCCCCCCCCCCCCCCCCCCCCCCCCCCCCCCCCCCCCCCCCCCCCCCCCCCCCCCCCCCCCCCCCCCCCCCCCCCCCCCCCCCCCCCCCCCCCCCCCCCCCCCCCCCCCCCCCCCCCCCCCCCCCCCCCCCCCCCCCCCCCCCCCCCCCCCCCCCCCCCCCCCCCCCCCCCCCCCCCCCCCCCCCCCCCCCCCCCCCCCCCCCCCCCCCCCCCCCCCCCCCCCCCCCCCCCCCCCCCCCCCCCCCCCCCCCCCCCCCCCCCCCCCCCCCCCCCCCCCCCCCCCCCCCCCCCCCCCCCCCCCCCCCCCCCCCCCCCCCCCCCCCCCCCCCCCCCCCCCCCCCCCCCCCCCCCCCCCCCCCCCCCCCCCCCCCCCCCCCCCCCCCCCCCCCCCCCCCCCCCCCCCCCCCCCCCCCCCCCCCCCCCCCCCCCCCCCCCCCCCCCCCCCCCCCCCCCCCCCCCCCCCCCCCCCCCCCCCCCCCCCCCCCCCCCCCCCCCCCCCCCCCCCCCCCCCCCCCCCCCCCCCCCCCCCCCCCCCCCCCCCCCCCCCCCCCCCCCCCCCCCCCCCCCCCCCCCCCCCCCCCCCCCCCCCCCCCCCCCCCCCCCCCCCCCCCCCCCCCCCCCCCCCCCCCCCCCCCCCCCCCCCCCCCCCCCCCCCCCCCCCCCCCCCCCCCCCCCCCCCCCCCCCCCCCCCCCCCCCCCCCCCCCCCCCCCCCCCCCCCCCCCCCCCCCCCCCCCCCCCCCCCCCCCCCCCCCCCCCCCCCCCCCCCCCCCCCCCCCCCCCCCCCCCCCCCCCCCCCCCCCCCCCCCCCCCCCCCCCCCCCCCCCCCCCCCCCCCCCCCCCCCCCCCCCCCCCCGATGGCATGACAAAAGGATACAAAAGCGTGAGTTTAATGTAGGTGATTATGTATTGCCATACAACTCTCATTTAAGATTTTTTGCAGGAAAACTTCTCTCCAAATGGGAGGTCCTTACGTTATCGAGGAGGTCTATCGTTCCGGTGCCATAAAAATTAACAACTTTGAAGGCACAAATCCGAAGGTGGTAAACGGTCAAAGGATCAAACATTATATCTCAGGTAATCCTATAAATGTTGAAACCAATGTTATTGAAACTGTAACCCCGAAGGAATACATAAGGGACACTTTCCAGAATATTTCAGACTCCGAAAAGGAATAGGTATGTGGTACGGTAAGTAAACCGACTCCAAAACTGTTCTAATGGCAATTTTTCTCCGTTTTGGAATATTTAGAAAAATAGAAAAATAAGAAGCAGTCCGGGAAGGACACGAGGCCTCCACGAGGGTGGAGGGCAAGCCCTACCCCCGTGGGCGCGCCCCCTGCCTCGTGGGCACCTCGTGTGCCCTCCGGACTCCGTTTTCTTGCACGATACGTATTTTGGTCGATAAAAATTCATTATATAATCTCCCAAAGTTTTGACTCCCGTATCACGCAATTATCCTCTGTTTTTGTTTCGAGCTGTTTTTGTAGCAGATTTGGAGCAAGTTGTCATCTCAGGACTCCGACGGAGAGAGCTATGTCTCACACCTCATTGCTGACCCAAAGACCTATGGGGATCTATCTCCTTGTGGTCGAACTATGGATGAGGAGGAGGATGCTCATTTGATGAGGATCAATGATTCAAGTTCGGAGGAGGAGGATGTCCCTCTACCTGGGGATATGCACGTGAAGTTCAAGAAATCTAGTCTCCCTAAGAGGGCTAAACTATCTAACAGCCGATCTATTCCTTCTCATTTTCGACAGAAAAGCAAAGGAGATTTATGTGATAAGATCTTAAAGCTGGAATCGGAGGTCGATGATTTAAAGGAGGAAATTGCCCTTCTCAATTACAGTACGAAGAAGCTAAAGGCACAACTGTCATCATCAACAACTCCATCATCATCACCTCCGAAAAAGGGGACATAATCATATGGGTATGGGCACTCCCCTTGGCAACTGCCAAGCTTGGGGGAGGTGCCCCGGTATCGTATCACCATCACATCTCTATCTTTACCGTTTTTCTTAGTTCGATCCTTTAGTAGTATTTTGATCTATTAGAATAAAGTTTTTTGGTATAATCTAGTTTTGAGTTTTGCTTTATGATCCCTTTATGTAATCGAGTCCGTGAGCTATATAATAAAGATTAGTGTTGAGTCAAGGGCTTGATTATCTTGCTATGATCTTGAGGGAAAGAATAAAAAGAAACAAAGAGATCATATTGATCTTATGGAGAGTAATGACTTCACATAGAAAGAGTATGATGATTAAAAGTTGTTGAGAGTTGACAAACATAGCCTTGGTCATCGTTGCAATTAATAGGAAGTAATAAAGAAAGAGAGGTTTCACATATAAATATACTATCTTGGACATCTTTTATGATTGTGAGCACTCATTAAAATATGACATGTTAAAGAGTTGATGTTGGACAAGGAAGACAACGTAATGGGTTATGTTTTCTTATATCTGAGATAAAGTATATTGTCATGAATCATCCAACATGTTGAGCTTGCCTTTCCCCCTCATGCTAGCCAAATTCTTTGCCCCCCCCCCCCCCCCCCCCCCCCCCCCCCCCCCCCCCCCCCCCCCCCCCCCCCCCCCCCCCCCCCCCCCCCCCCCCCCCCCCCCCCCCCCCCCCCCCCCCCCCCCCCCCCCCCCCCCCCCCCCCCCCCCCCCCCCCCCCCCCCCCCCCCCCCCCCCCCCCCCCCCCCCCCCCCCCCCCCCCCCCCCCCCCCCCCCCCCCCCCCCCCCCCCCCCCCCCCCCCCCCCCCCCCCCCCCCCCCCCCCCCCCCCCCCCCCCCCCCCCCCCCCCCCCCCCCCCCCCCCCCCCCCCCCCCCCCCCCCCCCCCCCCCCCCCCCCCCCCCCCCCCCCCCCCCCCCCCCCCCCCCCCCCCCCCCCCCCCCCCCCCCCCCCCCCCCCCCCCCCCCCCCCCCCCCCCCCCCCCCCCCCCCCCCCCCCCCCCCCCCCCCCCCCCCCCCCCCCCCCCCCCCCCCCCCCCCCCCCCCCCCCCCCCCCCCCCCCCCCCCCCCCCCCCCCCCCCCCCCCCCCCCCCCCCCCCCCCCCCCCCCCCCCCCCCCCCCCCCCCCCCCCCCCCCCCCCCCCCCCCCCCCCCCCCCCCCCCCCCCCCCCCCCCCCCCCCCCCCCCCCCCCCCCCCCCCCCCCCCCCCCCCCCCCCCCCCCCCCCCCCCCCCCCCCCCCCCCCCCCCCCCCCCCCCCCCCCCCCCCCCCCCCCCCCCCCCCCCCCCCCCCCCCCCCCCCCCCCCCCCCCCCCCCCCCCCCCCCCCCCCCCCCCCCCCCCCCCCCCCCCCCCCCCCCCCCCCCCCCCCCCCCCCCCCCCCCCCCCCCCCCCCCCCCCCCCCCCCCCCCCCCCCCCCCCCCCCCCCCCCCCCCCCCCCCCCCCCCCCCCCCCCCCCCCCCCCCCCCCCCCCCCCCCCCCCCCCCCCCCCCCCCCCCCCCCCCCCCCCCCCCCCCCCCCCCCCCCCCCCCCCCCCCCCCCCCCCCCCCCCCCCCCCCCCCCCCCCCCCCCCCCCCCCCCCCCCCCCCCCCCCCCCCCCCCCCCCCCCCCCCCCCCCCCCCCCCCCCCCCCCCCCCCCCCCCCCCCCCCCCCCCCCCCCCCCCCCCCCCCCCCCCCCCCCCCCCCCCCCCCCCCCCCCCCCCCCCCCCCCCCCCCCCCCCCCCCCCCCCCCCCCCCCCCCCCCCCCCCCCCCCCCCCCCCCCCCCCCCCCCCCCCCCCCCCCCCCCCCCCCCCCCCCCCCCCCCCCCCCCCCCCCCCCCCCCCCCCCCCCCCCCCCCCCCCCCCCCCCCCCCCCCCCCCCCCCCCCCCCCCCCCCCCCCCCCCCCCCCCCCCCCCCCCCCCCCCCCCCCCCCCCCCCCCCCCCCCCCCCCCCCCCCCCCCCCCCCCCCCCCCCCCCCCCCCCCCCCCCCCCCCCCCCCCCCCCCCCCCCCCCCCCCCCCCCCCCCCCCCCCCCCCCCCCCCCCCCCCCCCCCCCCCCCCCCCCCCCCCCCCCCCCCCCCCCCCCCCCCCCCCCCCCCCCCCCCCCCCCCCCCCCCCCCCCCCCCCCCCCCCCCCCCCCCCCCCCCCCCCCCCCCCCCCCCCCCCCCCCCCCCCCCCCCCCCCCCCCCCCCCCCCCCCCCCCCCCCCCCCCCCCCCCCCCCCCCCCCCCCCCCCCCCCCCCCCCCCCCCCCCCCCCCCCCCCCCCCCCCCCCCCCCCCCCCCCCCCCCCCCCCCCCCCCCCCCCCCCCCCCCCCCCCCCCCCCCCCCCCCCCCCCCCCCCCCCCCCCCCCCCCCCCCCCCCCCCCCCCCCCCCCCCCCCCCCCCCCCCCCCCCCCCCCCCCCCCCCCCCCCCCCCCCCCCCCCCCCCCCCCCCCCCCCCCCCCCCCCCCCCCCCCCCCCCCCCCCCCCCCCCCCCCCCCCCCCCCCCCCCCCCCCCCCCCCCCCCCCCCCCCCCCCCCCCCCCCCCCCCCCCCCCCCCCCCCCCCCCCCCCCCCCCCCCCCCCCCCCCCCCCCCCCCCCCCCCCCCCCCCCCCCCCCCCCCCCCCCCCCCCCCCCCCCCCCCCCCCCCCCCCCCCCCCCCCCCCCCCCCCCCCCCCCCCCCCCCCCCCCCCCCCCCCCCCCCCCCCCCCCCCCCCCCCCCCCCCCCCCCCCCCCCCCCCCCCCCCCCCCCCCCCCCCCCCCCCCCCCCCCCCCCCCCCCCCCCCCCCCCCCCCCCCCCCCCCCCGAATCCCAGAACTTAGAGGTAAAGATGCTTCCACGATCTTAAGATATCAACTGCGGAATGTCATGCAAAGAGACAATCTTGGAGGTATATAGCTCTGCCAACTGAGCTGATGTGATAGATTCTTTGATAGGAAGAAAATGAGCCACTTTAGTAAGCTTGTCGATGACAACAAAGATAGCATCATTGCCATGCTTGGACTTGGGAAATCCAGTCACGAAGTCCATCTCAATATGGTCAAACTTCCATTCTGGAATGGCAAGAGGTTGGAGGAGACCAACTGGTCGTTGGTGTTATGCTTTCACTCTTCTGCAGACATCAATTCATTCACGAACTGAGCAATCTCATGCTTCATTCAAGTCCACCAATACGACTGCTTGAGGTCATGGTACATCTTTGTACTTCCAAGATGAATAGATAGGAGTGAATTGTGAGCCTCGTTCATAATGACTTTACGACGATCACCCTTAGGAACAACAATGCGATCCTCGAAGAATAGAGTATCTTTGTGATCAAGGCGATAGCACTTGTACTTGGCTTGGCTCTTGGCAATCCCAATCTTCACCTTCTTCACCATGGCATCAAGAAGTTGAGCCTCACGAATCTGATCTTCCAAAGTAGAAGAGACTTGGAGGTTGCAAGGAATCCTTGAGGAACAACTTGGAGATTAAGTTTGCGGAAAGCTTCACAAAGATCCGGTTGGAAGGGCTTAAGAATCAAACTATTGCAGTAAGCCTTCCTGATCAAAGCGTCTGCATTGACATTGGCCTTTCCTGGAGTATATTCGATACTCGGATTATACTCTTGAATCATCTTGACCCAACGAGTCTGCCTGAGGTTGAGGTTGGGCTGAGTGAAGATGTACTTGAGACTCTTATGATCAGTGAAGATGTCCAATTTCCTTCCCAACAAGAGATGTTTCCATGTTAAAAGAGCATGGACAACTGCCGCCAACTTGAGGTCATGAGTGAGGTAGTTCTTTTTGTTGGGCTTCAACTCCCGAGAGGTATAGGCCACAACTTTCTTCTCTTGCATTAACACAGCACCGAGACCTTGAAGGGAAGCATCACAGAAAACCTCAAATGGTTTGGATTCATCAGGAGGAGTCAGAACTGGAGCTGTGACTAACTTCTCTTTGAGGGTGTTGAAAGCCACGTCACATTCAGGCGTCCAGACATACTTCACATGCTTCTGGAGGAGGTTGGAAAGAGGCTTCGCGATCTTAGAGAAATTCTCAACGAATCTTCGACAATAGCTTGCAACCCAAGAAAGCTGCGGAGCTGCTTCACATTCTGAGGCGATTCCCAATTCACAATTACAGACACCTTCTCGGGATTAACAGCTATGCCCTTGGCGAAGATGATATGGCCAAGGTAGAGAACCTCATCGAGCCAAAACTCGCACTTTGAAAACTTCACGTAGAACTGATGTTCTCTGAGTTTGTCCAGCACCAATCTCAAATTCTTGGCATGATCCTCTTTGTTCTTGGAAAAGACCAAAATGTCATCGAGATAGACCAAGACGAAGTCATTTGTGTAAGGGTTGAAGATGAAGTTCATCATGTGAGAGAATGTTGGAGGAGCATTGACAAGGCCGAAAGACATGACAGTGTATTCATAGGAACCATAGCTTGTTCTGAATGCTATCTTGGGGATATCTTGTTCACGAATGCGAATCTGATGATAGCCCATATGGAGGTCAAGCTTGGAGAATACTTGAGCACCTTTGAGTTGTTCGAATAGCTCATTGATGTTGGGAAGTGGGTACTTGTTCTTTATGGTCTTCTTGTTCAATGGGCGGTAGTCGACACAAAGTCGGTTCGTGCCATCCTTCTTCTTGACAAAAAGAACACCACAACCCCATGGAGAAGAACTTGGTCGGATCAGACCCATACGCTCTTGTATATCAAGTTGTTTCTTCAGCTCCTTCAACTCTTCTGGTCCAAGCTTGTAAGGACGTTTACAAACAGGTTCCGTGCCAGGCTCAAGATCGATGACGAATTCAACTGGCCGGTGAGGAGGCATTCTTGGAAGCTCTTCTGGAAAGACGTCTTGCTTTTCACAAACGACTGGAATCTGAGAGATGGCATCCAACTCGCCCTTCTCGTTGAGAGAAAACAGTCGAATGGTATCATCACGAGCGGCAAAGACGATCACATCCTCAGATGAGTGTGTCAATTGAATCTGCCTGGCAGCACAATCAAGTTGAGCCTTGTGCTTAGAAAGCCAGTCCATGCCGAGAATTAGATCAATATCCGAGTCACCAAGAACAATTGGAGAGGACAGAAACTTATAGTCCCCCATCTTGATAGAAACATCTGGGACGCAATTGTTGGATGTCATTTTCTTGCCCGGGGACACAATCTTCAACGGGAAAGGAATCTTTTCGGTCACAAACTCATGCTTGGCAACAAAAGGTCTTGAAATGAAAGAAAGCGATGCACCCGTATCAAAAAGAACTTTTGCAGGAATATCGTTAACAGGAAGGTTACCCATGATCACTTCTGAAGAGTCCTCTACCTGAGCTGTGTTCATCATGTTGACCTTTGCAAACTTGGGATTATGCTTGACCACTGCATTGCTGGCAGATCTCACAGGAGGAGGAGGCGGAAGATGCATCTGGTTGAAGCATTTGTTTGCATAGTGACCCTTCTCCTGACACTTGTTGCACGTAACCTCTGAGAGCGGACGGTTATACACAGCACTTGACCTTGGAGCATGAGACGAAGTTTTGTTTTGAAAGCCTGGGTTGGGTGGGTGGGAAGATCCATTGCCACCTTTGCTCTTCTACTGATAAGGCTGACAGAACGGAGAAGGAGGAGGCAACCAGTACTTTTGCTGCTTAGCTTCCAACTGAGTTGAAGAAGAAGAAGGAGTTGCATCCCCAACTCTCTTCTTGGAAGCATCGCACTTGAGCTGAGCGGCCTCTTGCTTTAATGTCATGTTGTACAACTCATCATACTTTTTTGGCTCAAAAAGCACGAGGGCTAGTAGCAGATCTTCTCTGAGGCCACCTCTGAATTGATAAATCATGCTCTTCTCGCCAGGGACGTCTTGCTTGGCGAAATGAGCGAGCCTCTAGAACATGATGTTGTATTGGTAAATAGACAAGCTGCCTTGCTTCAGATTGCAGAACTCCTCACGCTTACTCTCAACAACACTCTGAGGAATGTGGTGAGCTTTGAAGTCTTGGCAGAAATCATCCCAAGTAATCACACGACCTCCTCTCGAATCTTTGTATTATTGATACCACTCAGCAGCTTGGTCTTTGACTTGGAACAAAGCAAACTTGACAAAGTCCTCAGGCCTGACATTGCTACACTCAAAATGTTTGCAGGTATCCACGAGCCAATCTTCGGCGCCTGTGGCCTCGACACAGTTATTGAAAGACTTCGGTTGGTTTGCGAGGAACTGGTTGAGGGTAGCAAACTGAGATTGATTGTTGCCATGGCCTTGATTTCCTTGGATGCGCTCTAGAAAGATTTGCAAAAGCGTCTGCGTGTTGGCATTGGTGGAGGCCATCACAGCTTGCCATGCCTCCGGAGGTGGAGGTGGTGGCGGAGGTTCCAGATTTTGACCCTTTGGAGGAGCCATCCTGAAGAGGGTGACATCCGTTAGCATCTTGAAAGACATATATTCGAGCTGAATCAATGTGTTGAAATTGCAACATATAACCTTAACATTCGAACAAGAATGAACGAATGAATTCCAAAATAAATGATCACACTTCCATAAATTGAGAAGCCACTTAGATAGAGGTAGAAGAATAAAACAACAAGGTACGGACATGAATAAATACTTGGTAAGGATTACCCAATCACAAACCAAATATCTGTGGAAGAAATACTAGAGCTACATGAATTCCCACCTATAAAACTCCCGAAATTTTCCGGTTATGCAATTAGATGTTGGGGATACAGGGGAAGCATAATATCTCGCCCAAAACTAGCAAATCCTACATCCAGCTGTATCCATCCTTCAACACATAACCAAAAACCTTCAGAAATCATTTACCTCAACCTTCCAAAAGCATCCGTTATACGAGTTATGGCGATACTCCCGAACTACCACCCCAGTACTGGGTGGCGTCGAGGTTATCTCACCAACAACTTCATAAAAGAGATTTTTGATGTCGGCAAAACTCAGGTATTCCAGAGCTGCAACGATAAAATTGTGATGACAACACCTCGGAGCTCAACTCCCTGGGACACTGCCACAACCCCTAAATGTCAAGAGGCACCAAGAACAATGTTCTCGTCACAAAACCATAGGAACAATTCCAAGATACCCGCGTGATCCTAAATTTTTTTAATGAAAGTTTAGGAGAGAAGATTCAAAACTCTACGTCAGGAGGCCTCACCAGAGCGACGAAGGAACTGAGGAGTAAAAATAATCCTAGTCTCCAATATATATAATCCTATAAGATTCAAAACATTTTTCTAGACTCAACAACGCTAGCGATTCGATCAAGCAGGGGGCTCCTAAGTCGGGGAAGGCTTTGATTACCAACTTGTAACACCCACGATGCGGCTATATCCCCCATGTGTCGGAGCACGACTTAGAGGCATAACCGCATTGTAGGCATGTCGCAAGAGAGGTAATCTTTACACATCCCATGTACTGAATAAGAAATAGGTACAGAGTTGGTTTACAATCGCCACTTCACAAAATACATAAATATAGCATTACATCATCCAGAATACAATTAAGGTTCGACTACGGAACCAAAATAAAGACAACCCCAAATGCATAAGATCCCCGATCGCCCCAACTGGGCTCCACTATTGATCGTCTGCAAAGGAAACATAGTAACGTCCTGAATCCTTGTCGAACTCCCACTTGAGTTCGGTCACATCCCCTGGAATGGCATCATCTGTACCTGCATCTGGTTTTGGAAGTAATTTGTGAGTCACGGGGACTCAGCAATCTCACACCCTCGCGATCAAGACTATTTAAGCTCATGGGTAGGAAAAGGTAGTGAGGTGGAGCTGCAGCAAGCACTAGCCTATATGGTGGCTAACATACGCAAATGAGAGCGAGAAGAGAAGCAAAGCACGGTCGATAAACTATGATCAAGAAGTGATCCTAGAACTACTTACGATCAAGCATAACACGAGACCGTGTTCTCTTCCCAGACTCTGCCGAAAAGAGACAATCACGGTTACACACGCTGTTGATTCATTTTAATTAAGTTAAGTGTCAGGTTTTCTAAAACCGGACATTAACAACTTCCCATCTGCCCATAACCGCGGGCACGGCTTTCGAAAGTTCAAAACCCTACAGGGGTGTCCCAACTTAGCCCATCAGAAGCTCTCAGGGTCAATGAAGGATATTCATTCTCCCAGGACGACCCGATCAGACTCGGAATCCCAGTTACAAGACATTTCGACAATGGTAAAAGAAGACCAGCAAAGCCGCCCGAATGTGCCGACAAATCCCGATAGGAGCTACACATATCTCGTTCTCAGGGCACACCGGATTATCCAAGATTCCGGTAGGCCAACCCAGAGTTGCCCCTGGTGGCCACCGGCTACTGACAGGTTGGACCAACACTCAGAGGAGCACTGGCCCGGGGGTTTAAAATAAAGATGACCCTTGAGTCCGCGGAACCCAAGGGAAAAAGGCTTAGGTGGCAAATGGTAAAACCAAGGTTGGGTGATGAGGACATCAATACCATTGTCACACCCACAACCCCTGCTGCTATACATACTGGACCAATTACTAGAGCTCGCACACGCCAATTGAATTATCAGGTACTTCCGTTTCTTGGTAACGATTCTAATGTTCATGAGAATATGATGCTGCCTAAATTGGATACATTTGTTTTGCTTACAAATGAAGGGCCTAGCTTGGACAAGAAAGATGAACCTTGGAGCAAGTTCAAGCATGGAGATGATGGAATGCACAAGGGGAACAAGAACGGAGTTACGAGTGATGATTCTATGACTCTAAAGCCACCAGAATGAGTACATGAAGCATGGGACGAAATATACAAGATGTCACTTCATAAATTTCGTCCATAGGCTATTCTAGGTGCTGCGTCACCTTATTATTGAGCCAGGCCCATGTATTTTCGAAGTACTTAAGTATAGGCTGTTTTTAGAGTCCGTATGTGTGGGGAAACAAGAGTTAGGGTTGGTTTCGGACCCCTCCACCATGGGCCACGAAATTCCCCCTCTCTCCTCCATATATACAACCCTTAGGGAATCGTTTAGATTTTGGGTTTTGTTTAGACTAAAAGTTCGCCATAGCTGCAACTTCGCGTCCTTCGTTTGTGTCCAACGACCAGACCAAGATGTCACAGAACCCCACCTTCATTAATAAAGCTTTCCTTTTTTATTTGCAATATCCAGATTGCAATCTTAGTTTCTTGCTTGTTCTTCGTTTGCTCGCAGGAAATAGACCCTCGTGGTCAGGTTGATCGTGCTCCGGTGTGGTAAATAACCCTTGGAAGTTGGTTTAGAGATTGCTAAGGCGCGACGTCTTCGCACGTTCGTAGTTGGATCGTCAAAGTCGACTCCCACAAAAAACGATATCTATCTTATCGAAACATCGGGACACCTTTGCCTCTATCGAGTGGTATCAGATTTTCAGGTTGCTCGGTGAGATTTTCCAGTTTTTCATAGTTTAGATCGAGTCTGTTCTTCATACCTACAGTCTACGAAAAAAGCCAAAAAAAATTAGGGTTAGTTCATCATATCCTAACCAATCTGAGCCTTTGCATAGTCTTTTCGGTATTTTGCTTTGTTGAATTTGCGGTTGCATCGTCGTGTCTAGTTGCTGGTCTTAGAGTCTAGTCTTTTAGAGTTTCGAGTTCTGGTCATAAGTTGTCACGCCGCCGCCGCACCATCATCATCGCTCCTGCCATCTACCACCACCGCTTATCCGCCATCGATCCATATCCATATACCACCACCAATCCGTCTCCATATACCATCACCAATCCGTATCCATATACCACCACCACCCCCCCCCCCCCCCCCCCCCCCCCCCCCCCCCCCCCCCCCCCCCCCCCCCCCCCCCCCCCCCCCCCCCCCCCCCCCCCCCCCCCCCCCCCCCCCCCCCCCCCCCCCCCCCCCCCCCCCCCCCCCCCCCCCCCCCCCCCCCCCCCCCCCCCCCCCCCCCCCCCCCCCCCCCCCCCCCCCCCCCCCCCCCCCCCCCCCCCCCCCCCCCCCCCCCCCCCCCCCCCCCCCCCCCCCCCCCCCCCCCCCCCCCCCCCCCCCCCCCCCCCCCCCCCCCCCCCCCCCCCCCCCCCCCCCCCCCCCCCCCCCCCCCCCCCCCCCCCCCCCCCCCCCCCCCCCCCCCCCCCCCCCCCCCCCCCCCCCCCCCCCCCCCCCCCCCCCCCCCCCCCCCCCCCCCCCCCCCCCCCCCCCCCCCCCCCCCCCCCCCCCCCCCCCCCCCCCCCCCCCCCCCCCCCCCCCCCCCCCCCCCCCCCCCCCCCCCCCCCCCCCCCCCCCCCCCCCCCCCCCCCCCCCCCCCCCCCCCCCCCCCCCCCCCCCCCCCCCCCCCCCCCCCCCCCCCCCCCCCCCCCCCCCCCCCCCCCCCCCCCCCCCCCCCCCCCCCCCCCCCCCCCCCCCCCCCCCCCCCCCCCCCCCCCCCCCCCCCCCCCCCCCCCCCCCCCCCCCCCCCCCCCCCCCCCCCCCCCCCCCCCCCCCCCCCCCCCCCCCCCCCCCCCCCCCCCCCCCCCCCCCCCCCCCCCCCCCCCCCCCCCCCCCCCCCCCCCCCCCCCCCCCCCCCCCCCCCCCCCCCCCCCCCCCCCCCCCCCCCCCCCCCCCCCCCCCCCCCCCCCCCCCCCCCCCCCCCCCCCCCCCCCCCCCCCCCCCCCCCCCCCCCCCCCCCCCCCCCCCCCCCCCCCCCCCCCCCCCCCCCCCCCCCCCCCCCCCCCCCCCCCCCCCCCCCCCCCCCCCCCCCCCCCCCCCCCCCCCCCCCCCCCCCCCCCCCCCCCCCCCCCCCCCCCCCCCCCCCCCCCCCCCCCCCCCCCCCCCCCCCCCCCCCCCCCCCCCCCCCCCCCCCCCCCCCCCCCCCCCCCCCCCCCCCCCCCCCCCCCCCCCCCCCCCCCCCCCCCCCCCCCCCCCCCCCCCCCCCCCCCCCCCCCCCCCCCCCCCCCCCCCCCCCCCCCCCCCCCCCCCCCCCCCCCCCCCCCCCCCCCCCCCCCCCCCCCCCCCCCCCCCCCCCCCCCCCCCCCCCCCCCCCCCCCCCCCCCCCCCCCCCCCCCCCCCCCCCCCCCCCCCCCCCCCCCCCCCCCCCCCCCCCCCCCCCCCCCCCCCCCCCCCCCCCCCCCCCCCCCCCCCCCCCCCCCCCCCCCCCCCCCCCCCCCCCCCCCCCCCCCCCCCCCCCCCCCCCCCCCCCCCCCCCCCCCCCCCCCCCCCCCCCCCCCCCCCCCCCCCCCCCCCCCCCCCCCCCCCCCCCCCCCCCCCCCCCCCCCCCCCCCCCCCCCCCCCCCCCCCCCCCCCCCCCCCCCCCCCCCCCCCCCCCCCCCCCCCCCCCCCCCCCCCCCCCCCCCCCCCCCCCCCCCCCCCCCCCCCCCCCCCCCCCCCCCCCCCCCCCCCCCCCCCCCCCCCCCCCCCCCCCCCCCCCCCCCCCCCCCCCCCCCCCCCCCCCCCCCCCCTACTTATGCCTATTCTCTCTTATTTTACAAGGTTTACATAAAGAGGGAGAATGTCGGCAGCTGGGATTCTGGGCTCGAAACCCCCCCCCCCCCCCCCCCCGATTCTGGGCTGGAAAAGGAGCAAATATTAGAGACCTATTCTGCACAGCTCCAAAAGTCCTGAAACTTCACGGAAGATGTTTTCCAAATATATAAAAAATACTGAGAGCAAGAACTTCACCAGGGGGGCCACACCCTGCCCACGAGGGTGGGGGTCGCGCCCTACCCCCTAGGCGCGCCCCCTACCTCGTGGGTCCCCTGGTGGCCCTCTGGTGGCCATCTTCTGCTATATGGAGTCTTTCGCTATATGGAGTCTTTCAATGGGAAAAAATCATAAGCCATCTTCTCGAACGAAACTCCGCCGCCGCGAGGTGGAACCTTGGCGGAACCTATCTAGGGCTCTAGTGGAGCTGTTCTGCCGTGGAAACTTCCCTCCCAGAGGGGGAAATCATCGCCATCATCATCATCAACGCTCCTCTCATCGGGAGAGGCCCCCCCCCCCCCCCCCCCCCCCCCCCCCCCCCCCCCCCCCCCCCCCCCCCCCCCCCCCCCCCCCCCCCCCCCCCCCCCCCCCCCCCCCCCCCCCCCCCCCCCCCCCCCCCCCCCCCCCCCCCCCCCCCCCCCCCCCCCCCCCCCCCCCCCCCCCCCCCCCCCCCCCCCCCCCCCCCCCCCCCCCCCCCCCCCCCCCCCCCCCCCCCCCCCCCCCCCCCCCCCCCCCCCCCCCCCCCCCCCCCCCCCCCCCCCCCCCCCCCCCCCCCCCCCCCCCCCCCCCCCCCCCCCCCCCCCCCCCCCCCCCCCCCCCCCCCCCCCCCCCCCCCCCCCCCCCCCCCCCCCCCCCCCCCCCCCCCCCCCCCCCCCCCCCCCCCCCCCCCCCCCCCCCCCCCCCCCCCCCCCCCCCCCCCCCCCCCCCCCCCCCCCCCCCCCCCCCCCCCCCCCCCCCCCCCCCCCCCCCCCCCCCCCCCCCCCCCCCCCCCCCCCCCCCCCCCCCCCCCCCCCCCCCCCCCCCCCCCCCCCCCCCCCCCCCCCCCCCCCCCCCCCCCCCCCCCCCCCCCCCCCCCCCCCCCCCCCCCCCCCCCCCCCCCCCCCCCCCCCCCCCCCCCCCCCCCCCCCCCCCCCCCCCCCCCCCCCCCCCCCCCCCCCCCCCCCCCCCCCCCCCCCCCCCCCCCCCCCCCCCCCCCCCCCCCCCCCCCCCCCCCCCCCCCCCCCCCCCCCCCCCCCCCCCCCCCCCCCCCCCCCCCCCCCCCCCCCCCCCCCCCCCCCCCCCCCCCCCCCCCCCCCCCCCCCCCCCCCCCCCCCCCCCCCCCCCCCCCCCCCCCCCCCCCCCCCCCCCCCCCCCCCCCCCCCCCCCCCCCCCCCCCCCCCCCCCCCCCCCCCCCCCCCCCCCCCCCCCCCCCCCCCCCCCCCCCCCCCCCCCCCCCCCCCCCCCCCCCCCCCCCCCCCCCCCCCCCCCCCCCCCCCCCCCCCCCCCCCCCCCCCCCCCCCCCCCCCCCCCCCCCCCCCCCCCCCCCCCCCCCCCCCCCCCCCCCCCCCCCCCCCCCCCCCCCCCCCCCCCCCCCCCCCCCCCCCCCCCCCCCCCCCCCCCCCCCCCCCCCCCCCCCCCCCCCCCCCCCCCCCCCCCCCCCCCCCCCCCCC
The DNA here is from genome assembly GCA_036873465.1 of Thinopyrum obtusiflorum. Lineage (NCBI taxonomy): Eukaryota > Viridiplantae > Streptophyta > Magnoliopsida > Poales > Poaceae > Thinopyrum > Thinopyrum obtusiflorum. The sequence continues at coordinate 16,231 of JAAAWM010010482.1, read as the reverse complement.
CCCCCCCCCCCCCCCCCCCCCCCCCCCCCCCCCCCCCCCCCCCCCCCCCCCCCCCCCCCCCCCCCCCCCCCCCCCCCCCCCCCCCCCCCCCCCCCCCCCCCCCCCCCCCCCCCCCCCCCCCCCCCCCCCCCCCCCCCCCCCCCCCCCCCCCCCCCCCCCCCCCCCCCCCCCCCCCCCCCCCCCCCCCCCCCCCCCCCCCCCCCCCCCCCCCCCCCCCCCCCCCCCCCCCCCCCCCCCCCCCCCCCCCCCCCCCCCCCCCCCCCCCCCCCCCCCCCCCCCCCCCCCCCCCCCCCCCCCCCCCCCCCCCCCCCCCCCCCCCCCCCCCCCCCCCCCCCCCCCCCCCCCCCCCCCCCCCCCCCCCCCCCCCCCCCCCCCCCCCCCCCCCCCCCCCCCCCCCCCCCCCCCCCCCCCCCCCCCCCCCCCCCCCCCCCCCCCCCCCCCCCCCCCCCCCCCCCCCCCCCCCCCCCCCCCCCCCCCCCCCCCCCCCCCCCCCCCCCCCCCCCCCCCCCCCCCCCCCCCCCCCCCCCCCCCCCCCCCCCCCCCCCCCCCCCCCCCCCCCCCCCCCCCCCCCCCCCCCCCCCCCCCCCCCCCCCCCCCCCCCCCCCCCCCCCCCCCCCCCCCCCCCCCCCCCCCCCCCCCCCCCCCCCCCCCCCCCCCCCCCCCCCCCCCCCCCCCCCCCCCCCCCCCCCCCCCCCCCCCCCCCCCCCCCCCCCCCCCCCCCCCCCCCCCCCCCCCCCCCCCCCCCCCCCCCCCCCCCCCCCCCCCCCCCCCCCCCCCCCCCCCCCCCCCCCCCCCCCCCCCCCCCCCCCCCCCCCCCCCCCCCCCCCCCCCCCCCCCCCCCCCCCCCCCCCCCCCCCCCCCCCCCCCCCCCCCCCCCCCCCCCCCCCCCCCCCCCCCCCCCCCCCCCCCCCCCCCCCCCCCCCCCCCCCCCCCCCCCCCCCCCCCCCCCCCCCCCCCCCCCCCCCCCCCCCCCCCCCCCCCCCCCCCCCCCCCCCCCCCCCCCCCCCCCCCCCCCCCCCCCCCCCCCCCCCCCCCCCCCCCCCCCCCCCCCCCCCCCCCCCCCCCCCCCCCCCCCCCCCCCCCCCCCCCCCCCCCCCCCCCCCCCCCCCCCCCCCCCCCCCCCCCCCCCCCCCCCCCCCCCCCCCCCCCCCCCCCCCCCCCCCCCCCCCCCCCCCCCCCCCCCCCCCCCCCCCCCCCCCCCCCCCCCCCCCCCCCCCCCCCCCCCCCCCCCCCCCCCCCCCCCCCCCCCCCCCCCCCCCCCCCCCCCCCCCCCCCCCCCCCCCCCCCCCCCCCCCCCCCCCCCCCCCCCCCCCCCCCCCCCCCCCCCCCCCCCCCCCCCCCCCCCCCCCCCCCCCCCCCCCCCCCCCCCCCCCCCCCCCCCCCCCCCCCCCCCCCCCCCCCCCCCCCCCCCCCCCCCCCCCCCCCCCCCCCCCCCCCCCCCCCCCCCCCCCCCCCCCCCCCCCCCCCCCCCCCCCCCCCCCCCCCCCCCCCCCCCCCCCCCCCCCCCCCCCCCCCCCCCCCCCCCCCCCCCCCCCCCCCCCCCCCCCCCCCCCCCCCCCCCCCCCCCCCCCCCCCCCCCCCCCCCCCCCCCCCCCCCCCCCCCCCCCCCCCCCCCCCCCCCCCCCCCCCCCCCCCCCCCCCCCCCCCCCCCCCCCCCCCCCCCCCCCCCCCCCCCCCCCCCCCCCCCCCCCCCCCCCCCCCCCCCCCCCCCCCCCCCCCCCCCCCCCCCCCCCCCCCCCCCCCCCCCCCCCCCCCCCCCCCCCCCCCCCCCCCCCCCCCCCCCCCCCCCCCCCCCCCCCCCCCCCCCCCCCCCCCCCCCCCCCCCCCCCCCCCCCCCCCCCCCCCCCCCCCCCCCCCCCCCCCCCCCCCCCCCCCCCCCCCCCCCCCCCCCCCCCCCCCCCCCCCCCCCCCCCCCCCCCCCCCCCCCCCCCCCCCCCCCCCCCCCCCCCCCCCCCCCCCCCCCCCCCCCCCCCCCCCCCCCCCCCCCCCCCCCCCCCCCCCCCCCCCCCCCCCCCCCCCCCCCCCCCCCCCCCCCCCCCCCCCCCCCCCCCCCCCCCCCCCCCCCCCCCCCCCCCCCCCCCCCCCCCCCCCCCCCCCCCCCCCCCCCCCCCCCCCCCCCCCCCCCCCCCCCCCCCCCCCCCCCCCCCCCCCCCCCCCCCCCCCCCCCCCCCCCCCCCCCCCCCCCCCCCCCCCCCCCCCCCCCCCCCCCCCCCCCCCCCCCCCCCCCCCCCCCCCCCCCCCCCCCCCCCCCCCCCCCCCCCCCCCCCCCCCCCCCCCCCCCCCCCCCCCCCCCCCCCCCCCCCCCCCCCCCCCCCCCCCCCCCCCCCCCCCCCCCCCCCCCCCCCCCCCCCCCCCCCCCCCCCCCCCCCCCCCCCCCCCCCCCCCCCCCCCCCCCCCCCCCCCCCCCCCCCCCCCCCCCCCCCCCCCCCCCCCCCCCCCCCCCCCCCCCCCCCCCCCCCCCCCCCCCCCCCCCCCCCCCCCCCCCCCCCCCCCCCCCCCCCCCCCCCCCCCCCCCCCCCCCCCCCCCCCCCCCCCCCCCCCCCCCCCCCCCCCCCCCCCCCCCCCCCCCCCCCCCCCCCCCCCCCCCCCCCCCCCCCCCCCCCCCCCCCCCCCCCCCCCCCCCCCCCCCCCCCCCCCCCCCCCCCCCCCCCCCCCCCCCCCCCCCCCCCCCCCCCCCCCCCCCCCCCCCCCCCCCCCCCCCCCCCCCCCCCCCCCCCCCCCCCCCCCCCCCCCCCCCCCCCCCCCCCCCCCCCCCCCCCCCCCCCCCCCCCCCCCCCCCCCCCCCCCCCCCCCCCCCCCCCCCCCCCCCCCCCCCCCCCCCCCCCCCCCCCCCCCCCCCCCCCCCCCCCCCCCCCCCCCCCCCCCCCCCCCCCCCCCCCCCCCCCCCCCCCCCCCCCCCCCCCCCCCCCCCCCCCCCCCCCCCCCCCCCCCCCCCCCCCCCCCCCCCCCCCCCCCCCCCCCCCCCCCCCCCCCCCCCCCCCCCCCCCCCCCCCCCCCCCCCCCCCCCCCCCCCCCCCCCCCCCCCCCCCCCCCCCCCCCCCCCCCCCCCCCCCCCCCCCCCCCCCCCCCCCCCCCCCCCCCCCCCCCCCCCCCCCCCCCCCCCCCCCCCCCCCCCCCCCCCCCCCCCCCCCCCCCCCCCCCCCCCCCCCCCCCCCCCCCCCCCCCCCCCCCCCCCCCCCCCCCCCCCCCCCCCCCCCCCCCCCCCCCCCCCCCCCCCCCCCCCCCCCCCCCCCCCCCCCCCCCCCCCCCCCCCCCCCCCCCCCCCCCCCCCCCCCCCCCCCCCCCCCCCCCCCCCCCCCCCCCCCCCCCCCCCCCCCCCCCCCCCCCCCCCCCCCCCCCCCCCCCCCCCCCCCCCCCCCCCCCCCCCCCCCCCCCCCCCCCCCCCCCCCCCCCCCCCCCCCCCCCCCCCCCCCCCCCCCCCCCCCCACCCACTTCCCAACATCAATGAGCTTTTCGAACAACTCAAAGGTGCTCAAGTACTCTCCAAGCTTGACCTCCGTATGGGCTATCATCATATTCGCATTCGTGAACAAGATATCCCCAAGACAATGTTCAGAACAAGCTATGGTTCCTATGAATACATTGTCATGTCTTTCGGCCTTGTCAACGCCCCTCCAACATTCTCTCGCATGATGAACTTCATCTTCAACCCCTACACAAATGACTTCGTCTTGGTCTATCTCGATGACATTTTGGTCTTTTCCAAGAACAAGGAGGATCATGCCAAGCACTTGAGATTGGTTCTAGACAAACTCAGAGAACATCAGTTCTATGCGAAGTTTTCAAAGTGCGAGTTTTGGCTCGATGAGGTTCTCCACCTTGGGCATATCATCTCCGCCAAGGGCATAGCTGTTAATCCTGAGAAGGTGTCTGCAATTGTGAATTGGGAACCACCTCAGAATGTGAAGCAGCTCCATAGCTTTCTTGGGCTCGCAAGCTATTGTCGAAGATTCGTTCAGAATTTATCTAAGATCGCGAAGCCTCTTTCCAACCTCCTCCAGAAGCATGTGAAATATGTCTGGACGCCTTAATGTGACATTGCCTTCAACACCCTCAAAGAGAAGTTAGTCACAGCTCTAGTTCTGAGTCCTCCTGATGAATCCAAACCATTTGAGGTTTTCTGTGATGCTTCCCTTCAAGGTCTCGGTGCTGTGTTAATGCAAGAGAAGAAAGTTGTGGCCTATACCTCTCACCAGTTGAAGCCCAATGAAAAGAACTACCCCACTCATGACCTCGAGTTAGCGGCAGTTATCCATGCTCTTTTAACATGGAGACATCTCTTGTTGGGAAGGAAAGTGGACATCTTCATTGATCATAAGAGTCTGAAGTACATCTTCACTCAGCCCAACCTCAACTTTGTCAAGTTTGCTTCGTCCCAACTCAAAGACCAAGCTGCTGAGTGGTATCAACAATACAAAGATTCCAGAGGAGGTCATGTGATTACCTGGGATGATTTTCGCCAAGACTTCAGAGCTCACCACATTCCTCAGAGTGTTGTTGAGAGTAAGCGTGAGGAGTTCCGCAATCTGAAGCAAGGCAGCTTGTCTGTTTACCAATACAACATCCAGTTCCAGAAGCTCGCTCGCTTCACCAAGCAAGACGTCCTTGATGAGAAGAGCATGATTTATTAGTTCAGAGGTGGCCTCAGAGAAGATCTGCAACTAGCTCTTGTGCTTTTTGAGCCGAAAATTTATGATGAGTTCTACAATATGGCACTAAAGCAAGAGGCTGCTCAGCTCAAGTGCGATGCTTCCAAGAAGAGAGTTAGGGATGCAACTCCTTCTTCAACTCAAGTTGAAGCTAAGCAACAAAAGTGTTGGTTGCCTACTCCTCCTCCTCTGTTCTGTCAGCCTTATCAGCAGAAGAGCAAATGTGGCAATGGATCTTCCCACCCACCCAACCTAGGCTTTCAGAAGAAGGCTTCGTCTCATGCTCCAAGGTCAACTGCTCTGTATCACCGGCCGCTCTCAGAGGTTACGTGCAACAAGTGTCAGCAAAAAGGTCACTATGCAAACAAATGCTTCAACCAGAGGCGTCTTCCGCCTCCTCCCGTGAGATCTGCCAGCAATGCAGTGGTCAAGCATAATCCCAAGTTTGCCAAGGTCATCATGATGAACGCAGCCCAGGCAGTGGACTCTTCAGAAGTGATCATGGGTAACCTTCCTGTTAACGATATTCCTGCAGAAGTCCTTTTTGATACTGGTGCATCGCATTCTTTCATTTCAAGACCTTTTGTGGCTATGCATGATTTGGTTACTCAAGTTTTGCCGAGACCTTTGTCTATTGTTTCTCCGGCCCGACAAATGACTTCTCGAGTTTCCATTCCGGATGTGTCTATCAAGATGGGCGACTATAAGTTTTTGTCTTCTCCTAATGTTCTTGGTGACTCCGATATTGATCTAATTCTCGGCATGGACTAGCTTTCTAAGCACAAGGCTCAACTTGATTGTGCTGCCAGGCAGATTCAATTGACACACTCGTCTGAGGATGTGATCGTCTTTGCCGCTCGTGATGGTACCATTCGACTGTTTTCTCTCAATGAGAAGGGTGAGTTGGATGCCATCTCTCAGATTCCAGTCGTTTGTTAATATCAAGACGTATTTCCAGAAGAGCTTCCAGGAATGCCTCCTCACCGGCCAGTTGAATTCATCATTGATCTTGAGCCTGGCACGAAACCTGTTTGCAAACATCCTTATAAGCTTGGACCTGAAGAGTTGAAGGAGCTGAAGAAACAACTCGATATACAAGAGCGTATGGGTCTGATCCGACCAAGTTCTTCTCCATGGGGTTGTGGTGTTCTTTTTGTCAAGAAGAAGGATGGCATGGACCGACTTTGTGTCGACTACCGTCCATTGAACAAGAAGACCATAAAGAACAAGTACCCACTTCCCAACATCAATGAGCTTTTCGAACAACTCAAAGGTGCTCAAGTATTCTCCAAGCTTGACCTCCATATGGGCTATCATCAGATTCGCATTCGTGAACAAGACATCCCCAAGACAGCATTCAGAACAAGCTATGGTTCATATGAATACACTGTCATGTCTTTCGGCCTTGTCAACGCTCCTCCAACACTCTCTCCCCCCCCCCCCCCCCCCCCCCCCCCCCCCCCCCCCCCCCCCCCCCCCCCCCCCCCCCCCCCCCCCCCCCCCCCCCCCCCCCCCCCCCCCCCCCCCCCCCCCCCCCCCCCTAGGGTTTAGCCTCTACGATCTTGTGGTAGATCAACTCTTGTAATACTCATATCATCAAGATCAATCAAGCAGGACGTAGGGTATTACCTCCATCGAGAGGGACCGAACCTGGGTAAACATCGTGTCCCCTGCCTCCTGTTACCATCTGCCTTAGACGCACAGTTCGGGACCCCCTACCCGAGATCCGTCGGTTTTGACACCGACAGTTAGGTTCTCTCATTCCAGAATAACCAATTATAATTAACTTCTCAGCTGGAATGCTGAACTGAACCATGTAGTGTACTGGCAAGGTGAAATTCTTGTGCATTCCACTAAATTTAATTAAGCACATCTATTTACAGAAATAAGCAGACCACAATGCCTCTTGTCCGTGCACCTGTCCAAAAAACCTCCGTGCAGCCGTGCCAGCTAGTCCTCGGTCCATGGACCAACTCATAGAAAGTGCATTTCAGACTAGGTTGCAGTTGTTTTCGCTCGTCCCTGCACTGCAATCAGGAAGTAAAACATACAAATCAGTTTCTTTTAGATTGCGTTGGTCAATCTACCTAGTTCCTACCAATGTAGGAATACCTGGAACACCGGTGGTTGGAGGACGACAGCTAGGAATAGCCATCTCATTTTGTGCATTTGTAGTAAAACTAAGGTGTGTACTTTTGATTGCGCAGATAGAAACGATATGGAGACATACATCCCTGTTTGCGCAAATACAAAATACGGTTATTTAAATAGTGACGGATATTTGTAGTGGCGTATGATTAACAACAGCATCTATTGTGTTATAATTGGCACTAGATTGCCAGTATGAAAGTGCCCTTAAGTAAGTAGCATCACATCACATCAACACTGCCACTAGATTAACATGAAGAACAATAGCATTAGTATTACTGTCATGAGAGTAGCACATGGTCAGTAAATGTGCAATCAAATTTGTGCAGTTCCACTAGGATGAAGCAATATTAGCAGTGTGAGATTTAAGTGTAACCGCAAAAACACAATTCATGGGAAATAAAGCAAAGACAGAAGCACTTCATAAAATGGTGGTGGCATTGCTTCAATTTGTCGACGACACCAGACCATTACTTATAGTGACATTAGGTGCCATTGCTTAATGCTTCATGTGATTTTACATAAACGGTAGCGATACGGGCGTACGGACAGCATGGGCATAAGTGGTGAGGCAGATGTGGTTGCCGAGAGCGGCAAACACTCAGGCAGCTTGTCTGCATTTGTCCCAGTTTCTATCTCCTCAGCGACATTTTCCAATGTGAGCACAGGAAATCTAGACCTGCTCATTCTCATTTGCGTTGTCCCCCAACACCCCTCACTTTCTTTCCTTTTTCAACCAAGAGACGGGTCTACTTCCCCCCACCCTTCTCCATCCACCATGATTTCTTCAACTTTTCAACCAAGAGACCGGTTCCTAACAAAGGGATCCAGAGCGAGGCCTGGCCCTCGAAGGAGGTGAGAGATGAACACAACGCTCTCGTTGGGTTCGGGAGTGGGGATGACCTACCCTCGGGCAGGCAGCCTATGCGAGATTTCGATGGTCAGATACCTGGCCTCTCTCAGCTTCTTGATGTCCTCCTCTGTTACAGAGGAAGGCATACACCGACCTTGGAGGTTGGATCCGGACATGGTTAAAGGTCCGAAGCACCTGACCTGAGCCTTGGGTGTTGGAACTCGAGGCGGGGGAAGGATTCGATTGAGCACGAGAGGGGAAAAAGGACAGGCATTGGCCTCTTTATAAAGAGGGTGAATATCAAGCGTCCTCCTCGTGGCCATTTGGGACTTGCCTAAAATCGAGGAGTCATACCAACATGCACGATTGGGTTACCCACGTCCGTATTAATGAGAATCCTGTAATAAGGGGGACACGATCTCTACTTTGACAAGACGTGTCAGGAAAACCGCCTCGCGATATGTGCGGTGCTGGTTGAGAAAAATGGTTTGAATAATGACCGGGCCGTGGCGTGATGTCATGCTGTCAAACGTGTCAGCAGATGAGATTTGTGGAAATATTATTCTCTCTATGGTGGTATGTGCAACTTGTTTTGCAGAGCCGTACACTATCCTTGTGTTCAAAATCTTCTATGGAGTATTCGGAGGAGGAACCCGCCTTGCAATGCCGAAGACAAATCTGCGCGCCGGACTCATCGTCATTGAAGTCTGGTTCAAGGGCTACTGAGGGAATCCTCGATTAGGGGGTCTCTAGACAGCCGGACTATATCCTTTGGCTGGACTGTTGGACTATGAAGATAAAAGATTGAAGACTTCGTCCCGTGTTCGGATGGGACTCTCCTTGGCGTGGAAGGCAAGCTTGGCAATACGGATATGTAGATCTCCTCCCATGTAACCGACTTTGTGTAACCCTAGCCCCCTCCGGTGTCTATATAAACTGGAGGGTTTAGTCCGTAGGACAACATACAATCATACCATAGGCTAGCTTCTAGGGTTTAGCCTCTACGATCTTGTGGTAGATCAACTCTTGTAATACTCATATCATCAAGATCAATCAAGCAGGACGTAGCCCCCCCCCCCCCCCCCCCCCCCCCCCCCCCCCCCCCCCCCCCCCCCCCCCCCCCCCCCCCCCCCCCCCCCCCCCCCCCCCCCCCCCCCCCCCCCCCCCCCCCCCCCCCCCCCCCCCCCCCCCCCCCCCCCCCCCCCCCCCCCCCCCCCCCCCCCCCCCCCCCCCCCCCCCCCCCCCCCCCCCCCCCCCCCCCCCCCCCCCCCCCCCCCCCCCCCCCCCCCCCCCCCCCCCCCCCCCCCCCCCCCCCCCCCCCCCCCCCCCCCCCCCCCCCCCCCCCCCCCCCCCCCCCCCCCCCCCCCCCCCCCCCCCCCCCCCCCCCCCCCCCCCCCCCCCCCCCCCCCCCCCCCCCCCCCCCCCCCCCCCCCCCCCCCCCCCCCCCCCCCCCCCCCCCCCCCCCCCCCCCCCCCCCCCCCCCCCCCCCCCCCCCCCCCCCCCCCCCCCCCCCCCCCCCCCCCCCCCCCCCCCCCCCCCCCCCCCCCCCCCCCCCCCCCCCCCCCCCCCCCCCCCCCCCCCCCCCCCCCCCCCCCCCCCCCCCCCCCCCCCCCCCCCCCCCCCCCCCCCCCCCCCCCCCCCCCCCCCCCCCCCCCCCCCCCCCCCCCCCCCCCCCCCCCCCCCCCCCCCCCCCCCCCCCCCCCCCCCCCCCCCCCCCCCCCCAGGCCTGAGGACTTTGTCAAGTTTGCCTCGTTCCAACTCAAAGACCAAGCTGCCGAATGGTATCAGCAATACAAAGATTCCAGAGGAGGCCGTGTGATTTCCTGGGATGAATTCCGTCAAGACTTCAAAGCTCACCACATTTCTCAGAGTGTTGTTGAGAGCAAGCGTGAGGAATTCCGCAACCTGAACCAAGGTAGCTTGTCTGTTTACCAGTATAACATCATGTTCCAGAAGCTCGCTCGTTTTGCTAAGCAAGACGTCTCCGATGAGAAGAGCATGATTTATCAGTTCAGAGGTGGCCTCAGAGAAGATCTCCAGCTATCTCTCGTGCTTTTTGAGCCTCATAAGTACGATGAGTTTTACAACATGGCACTGAAACAAGAGACTGCTCAACTCAAGTGCGATGCTTCCAAGAAGAGAGTCAGGGATGCAACCCATTCTTCCTCAACTCAAGTGGCAACTAAGCAGCAAAAGTATTGGTTGCCTCCTCCTCCTCCGTTCCGCCAGCCTTATCAACAGAAGAGCAAAGGTGGCAATGGATCTTCCCACCCACCCAATCCAGGCTTTCAGAACAAGACTTCGTCCCATGCTCCAAGATCAAGTGCTCCATATCACTATCAACTCTCAGAGGTCACGTGCAACAAGTGTCAGCAGAAGGGTCACTATGCCAACAAATGCTTCAATCAGAGGTGTCTTCCTCCTCCTCCTGTGAGATCTGCTAGCACCGCAGTGGTCAAGCATAATCCCAAGCATGCCAAGGTCAACATGATGAGCGCAGCTCAGGCAGAGGACTCGTCAGATGTCATCATGGGTAACCTTCCGGTTAATGACATTCCTGCTAAAGTTCTTTTTGATTCTGGTGCATCGCATTCTTTCATGTCATTCCCATTTGCATCGGAGCACAACTTTGGCACTAAGGCATTACCTAAAGCATTGCAAGTTGTTTCTCTGGCTAAACGTATGAGTTCTAGCATGATGGTCCCGGATATTTCTATCATGATGGGCGACTTCAAGTTTCTGGCTTCTCCAATGGTCCTTGGTAACTCAGATATTGATCTTATTCTCGGAATGGACTGGCTTTCTAAGCACAAGGCTCAGCTTGATTGTGCTGCCAGGCAGATTCAATTGACACATTCGTCTGAGGATGTAATCGTCTTTGCCGCTCGTGATGATACCATTCGACTGTTTCCCCCCCCCCCCCCCCCCCCCCCCCCCCCCCCCCCCCCCCCCCCCCCCCCCCCCCCCCCCCCCCCCCCCCCCCCCCCCCCCCCCCCCCCCCCCCCCCCCCCCCCCCCCCCCCCCCCCCCCCCCCCCCCCCCCCCCCCCCCCCCCCCCCCCCCCCCCCCCCCCCCCCCCCCCCCCCCCCCCCCCCCCCCCCCCCCCCCCCCCCCCCCCCCCCCCCCCCCCCCCCCCCCCCCCCCCCCCCCCCCCCCCCCCCCCCCCCCCCCCCCCCCCCCCCCCCCCCCCCCCCCCCCCCCCCCCCCCCCCCCCCCCCCCCCCCCCCCCCCCCCCCCCCCCCCCCCCCCCCCCCCCCCCCCCTAAAGAACAAGTACCCACTTCCCAACATCAATGAGCTTTTAGAACAACTTAAAGGTGCTCAAGTTTTCTCCAAGCTTGACCTCCGTATGGGCTATCATCAGATTCGCATTCGTGAACAAGACATCCCCAAGACAACATTCAGGACAAGCTATGGTTCCTATGAATACACTGTCATGTCTTTCGGCCTTGTCAACGCTCCTCCAACATTCTCTCGCATGATGAACTTCATCTTCAACCATACACAAATGACTTCATCTTGGTCTATCTCGATGACATTTTGGTCTTTTCCAAGAACAAGGAGGATCATGCCAAGCACTTGA
>JAAAWM010010482.1:0-2500 GCA_036873465.1 Thinopyrum obtusiflorum | reverse complement strand
CCCCCCCCCCCCCCCCCCCCCCCCCCCCCCCCCCCCCCCCCCCCCCCCCCCCCCCCCCCCCCCCCCCCCCCCCCCCCCCCCCCCCCCCCCCCCCCCCCCCCCCCCCCCCCCCCCCCCCCCCCCCCCCCCCCCCCCCCCCCCCCCCCCCCCCCCCCCCCCCCCCCCCCCCCCCCCCCCCCCCCCCCCCCCCCCCCCCCCCCCCCCCCCCCCCCCCCCCCCCCCCCCCCCCCCCCCCCCCCCCCCCCCCCCCCCCCCCCCCCCCCCCCCCCCCCCCCCCCCCCCCCCCCCCCCCCCCCCCCCCCCCCCCCCCCCCCCCCCCCCCCCCCCCCCCCCCCCCCCCCCCCCCCCCCCCCCCCCCCCCCCCCCCCCCCCCCCCCCCCCCCCCCCCCCCCCCCCCCCCCCCCCCCCCCCCCCCCCCCCCCCCCCCCCCCCCCCCCCCCCCCCCCCCCCCCCCCCCCCCCCCCCCCCCCCCCCCCCCCCCCCCCCCCCCCCCCCCCCCCCCCCCCCCCCCCCCCCCCCCCCCCCCCCCCCCCCCCCCCCCCCCCCCCCCCCCCCCCCCCCCCCCCCCCCCCCCCCCCCCCCCCCCCCCCCCCCCCCCCCCCCCCCCCCCCCCCCCCCCCCCCCCCCCCCCCCCCCCCCCCCCCCCCCCCCCCCCCCCCCCCCCCCCCCCCCCCCCCCCCCCCCCCCCCCCCCCCCCCCCCCCCCCCCCCCCCCCCCCCCCCCCCCCCCCCCCCCCCCCCCCCCCCCCCCCCCCCCCCCCCCCCCCCCCCCCCCCCCCCCCCCCCCCCCCCCCCCCCCCCCCCCCCCCCCCCCCCCCCCCCCCCCCCCCCCCCCCCCCCCCCCCCCCCCCCCCCCCCCCCCCCCCCCCCCCCCCCCCCCCCCCCCCCCCCCCCCCCCCCCCCCCCCCCCCCCCCCCCCCCCCCCCCCCCCCCCCCCCCCCCCCCCCCCCCCCCCCCCCCCCCCCCCCCCCCCCCCCCCCCCCCCCCCCCCCCCCCCCCCCCCCCCCCCCCCCCCCCCCCCCCCCCCCCCCCCCCCCCCCCCCCCCCCCCCCCCCCCCCCCCCCCCCCCCCCCCCCCCCCCCCCCCCCCCCCCCCCCCCCCCCCCCCCCCCCCCCCCCCCCCCCCCCCCCCCCCCCCCCCCCCCCCCCCCCCCCTTATAGGGGTGTATGCCATGTATTTTTGTGATCTTTGTGGTGACTAGCACAAGCATGCAAAGTAGCTTACTTATTGTTGCTGATTTCAGGGACTTCGAAATATTCTAAGTCTCTGCCCTGCCCTTATTTTTATGCCATATGTTCATGTTGATTCCTAGCGACCCGTGTCTCTTTTGAGCATGACCAGTAAGGATGTTTTGTAGATATTGTTGTGCTCTATCCATCCATGTCTTTGTTTGCAATTATGGAGCACCCTAGCTTGAGTCAATCGAGCTCTACTTTTGCTATATAAATGTTCCTAACAGATTGTTAACATGTTTAGCAATTTTGCCGAGCTTGTTGTTATTGATCCGTGCATGCTATGATGTTGTTCTTGACATGTCTAACTTCTATGCCATGTCTACTTGCTGGGTGTATGCTTAGTTTGTCATGCAATGCCTCGTAGTGAGTGCATCGAGCTCGTAAACATGCCTACTTGATATCTATTTTGCCATGCTCCAGTTTCTCACTAAGTCTGAATCTGTTTATGTTTTTGCTATGTTCACATGCTTGCAATTGTATTTCCTGATCCCTTTTGGCTCATGGTTAGTAAGGGACTTTTGTTGTATGCTTTGAGTAGCTTCATGCCATGCCTTGCTTTGTCATGTTATGTTTCTGTAGCATGTAGTTATCGTGCACTAAACTTTGCTTCCTGATGTTAAATTCCTGACTTGTTATTTTCACTAAGTCTGTAACCTGTTATCTTTTGCACTTTTGCCATGCTTGTTTGAGCCTGCTATTGATTGAATTAGCCGTAGCTCAGTGTTCATCTTTTGTCAAGAATCATGAGTGGATCCCTGCCATGTATTTTGTTGCCATGTTTGAGTGCAGTAGCTTATTTATCTTGATGCATTTAGATGGTCTCGTGCTGTTAATCGCAGACCGGTGCCATATTTGTTTTGCTTGCCATTTCCATTCCGTGCATCCGATTCCGGTGATCTTTATATCGATTTCAACCGAAATCAACTCATCTTTCCAGTGGCACTCTTGGGTTTCCAAGTTGAAGCCAGGTTCAATCATTCCTTTCCAAATCATGCATATGCATCACATATCGCATCCCACATATCATGCCATGTTTTGCATCATGTTGCTTGTGCATTGCACGTGGTTGATTGTGTTCCTTTTTGCTTGTTGTTATTGCTTTGGGTAGGGCCGGGAGACGAGTTCGTGTTTGAGGAGCCCGTTGAGTACGTTTACGAGGTTCAAGCTTCCGTTCTTCTCGGAGAACTTTGCAGGCAAGATGACCATACCATCGAAATCACTTCTATCTATGCTTGCTAGATGCTCGCTCTTTTGCTATGCCTATGC
>JAAAWM010010481.1:0-42293 GCA_036873465.1 Thinopyrum obtusiflorum | reverse complement strand
GATCTTCATAATCTAAACCATGTCTCATATGTATAATGTGTTTATCACATAATCTATGGTGCCCCACCCCCTACGCCTACAAGTATTTAGATGGGAGTTGCAAACACCACACATTACCACAAATTCAAATAAAATGTGAGATTGTTCGATATATAGTATTGTTTAGATTGTTCGATATTTAGTTGTAAGCTGCAAACGCCACACATTATCACAAATTCAAATAAAATGTGAGATTGTTCGATGTATAGTATGGTTTAGATTGTTCGACATTTAGCTGTGAGTTGCAAACGCCATGCATTATCACATTATGGTATAACATGTGCAAAACCACAGCATGCGTATCACCGCTATATTCATGCATGCATATGTTTATAACACTATGATCTCCTATTCAAATATATGAATCCACTTTCGTATCAAATTATGATCTTTGTTAGTCTCTTACACCCACACAATCCTCTAACCTTTGTAGCTAGCACTAACTTTCTCTCACGCACGCACACGCCCTCCTCGCCCTCCCCCTCCCTCAGCATTCTATCCATCGCGCACATTCATTTTTTTTCTTTAGGTCGTTCTCCCACAGTCTCCACAACTCCTTTTCGACACACACTGATCGATAAACCTCTCCAACGATGTCTGCCTACAACATACACACGCACCTTCCATCTCCTCCTTTCTGTGTCCATGCCTCGTGTCCCTCATACAGTCCCACACACGTGTAAACTCTCGCCCCTCTTTTCATCGATCTCACAACCGCACACTCCTCCCCCTATCTAGCTAGTAGCTCGGCCTCTCACACCACCTCCTAGCTCCATTCTCTCTGTCTATCCGTCTCGCTAGGCCTTATTTGCCTCTAACAAATGGATGTACACCGACCGATCTCCCGCTATACATATAGCTAGCTAGGTCCTTATAACTCATTTTTCCCACGCGTCGATTGATCTACCTCATTAGTTATGTCTCTCCCTTCCTCCGACAAACAACCATTGATCTACCGATCTAGTTAGGTTTGCTTATCAAACACATGGTTCCCCTTCATCGTCCATGCATGTGTCTCGACAGATCTATCATGCACAGGCACACACAGAAACACATCGCCACTCTTATTGATAATATTGCAGTTCTACCCTCAGTTTGTCTAGTAGGCCTCTCCCACCATCTTCGAGAAGCAACTCCATCACCCATCTAGCACTCTACCCCTCTCCCTCTCTCTCTCTCCTCTCTCTCTCTCTCTCTGTCCCAACCCATTTCCCGTCCTTCAGTTATGTATGGATGTCGACCGCTCTCCCTCAACACATAGCTGGGTCTCTCCTTCTCAACACATATACGAGTCGTTCTACCTCTCTAGTTAGGCCTCTGCCTCCCCCCCACCCCCCACACACACTGATACATCGAGTGCTCTAGTCATGTCTCCCTGCGACACACAAACTTGCCATGTGCCCTCTGACGTTCCGGTAGGTCAGTCGCCCTATATCTTTGACTTGCACACACACAATTTCGATGGCTCTCTTCATCGATCTCGCACCCACCCACTTGATCCTCTCTTCGACTCTATCGATATCTATGACCCCTCCCTCTCTTCTCGTGGATCGCCCCCTCTATATATGATATGGATAGGCCTCTATTTCACACACATTGCATGCAAAATTTTGTTTGAGATGTCATCGACACATATTCCCACAGATACATTCACGAAATCACACCCCCCAATCAAAAAACACTCACGAACGCATACGCCATCTGTCTAGTTTGTATCTCTCTCACACACACCCACGTAGGTGGGGGACGTGCACGAAGAGAAGAGGTGCACGCACGGCGCATGTACTCCCGTCTCTTTACCAACCACACCCGCGCGGGTACACGGTGGAGCTCATTTCTGTACGAAAAGGCAGCCCACGTGGTAATTTGACATGTGTACTGGTTGTCCACTTGATGGAGGATCGTCTACCACGGGTGGACAAACAAATTGCGACTTGACGCGTTATGTTAAAAAAGAGGCAAACCATGTGGGGCCTACCATAGAGGCAAGGTTCTCTAGACTCGAGATGCTCTGTACGTATTACTTTTGATGTGTCCCGTCAACTCGTAGAACGAGGAGAAGCTTGCTTACTACGTCATCTCCCCCACCCACGGGCGCGGTGGCTCGCAGGACAAGGTGAAGCTTGCTTACTACTACTCATTGTATATTGGTTTATTGGTCCCCATTGTATATTGTGTCAAATTTTGACTATAGATTGAACTAACAAAACGTTTGTGCATGTTACCAAAAATTATATCATTGAAAACTATGTTGAAATACGAATCCAACGATATAATTTTTGTTGACATGCATTAACATTTTGTTAGATAAATATTTGGTAAAAATTTGGCATGAACTACAAAGGTGACCTATAAACCAGGACGGAGGTACTAGTACTACGCCTTACGCCCGCTCCCTCGCCCACGCGCGCGGTGGCTCGCAGGACGAGGAGAAATTTTTACTACTCCCTCCGTTTACTCCTCGTCCCTACCTTGGTTACAGAGATTATCATATTGTTTGGAATATATGTCCTTTAGTAGATTTCAATATGAACTATCAATACATACTCCAAACACTGATGTATATAGACGTATTTTAGATTGTAGATTCACTCATTTTTCTCTGTATGTAGTCCATATTGAAATGGACGTAATAGTACGCACTCTCCCTCGCCCCTCCACTACAAAAAAAAGACACATCCGTGACATTTTGGGCCGAACGAATTTTTTTTCTGTCATACTTATGACACTTCTATGACAATAATTATGACAAAACACGGTATCATCATAGATGTGGTGGGGTCCTACTTCTATGACAAAAAATTATGACAGAAAATGGGCTTTTCGTCCTGGGCGGGCCGGAGACGCAGCTGCATGACATTCTTTGGGCCGTCCATGACAGAAAAAACCATGGTAGAAGCGAGGGCGAGGAAAATATTGGGGTGTTCCCGGTTAGGGTGGGTGGTCGGGGCCGAGCGATGCGCGTTTCTCTCGTACACGCAAGCGCGTGGGTGTGAGGCGTTGGGCTCTAACTGAACCCGAGCGAGGCGTTGGGCTCTAACTGAACCTGAGCGATTGCACTGCAGGCTACGCGTTACTGAACCCGAGCGATCGATCGATGGCTGTTAACTGAACCCGATCGAGCGATTCCTTCGCTACTGCTGCTAACTAAAGCTGATCGATGCTGCCTCTGGATGAACAGTGAGCGTTGTTGGGGGTTTTAGATGAACAGTTCCCGGTGGGGGTGGATGAACAGGACCCCGTGGTGTTGCGGGGGGGGGGGGGGGGGGGGGGGGGGGGGGGGGGGGGGGGGGGGGGGGGGGGGGGGGGGGGGGGGGGGGGGGGGGGGGGGGGGGGGGGGGGGGGGGGGGGGGGGGGGGGGGGGGGGGGGGGGGGGGGGGGGGGGGGGGGGGGGGGGGGGGGGGGGGGGGGGGGGGGGGGGGGGGGGGGGGGGGGGGGGGGGGGGGGGGGGGGGGGGGGGGGGGGGGGGGGGGGGGGGGGGGGGGGGGGGGGGGGGGGGGGGGGGGGGGGGGGGGGGGGGGGGGGGGGGGGGGGGGGGGGGGGGGGGGGGGGGGGGGGGGGGGGGGGGGGGGGGGGGGGGGGGGGGGGGGGGGGGGGGGGGGGGGGGGGGGGGGGGGGGGGGGGGGGGGGGGGGGGGGGGGGGGGGGGGGGGGGGGGGGGGGGGGGGGGGGGGGGGGGGGGGGGGGGGGGGGGGGGGGGGGGGGGGGGGGGGGGGGGGGGGGGGGGGGGGGGGGGGGGGGGGGGGGGGGGGGGGGGGGGGGGGGGGGGGGGGGGGGGGGGGGGGGGGGGGGGGGGGGGGGGGGGGGGGGGGGGGGGGGGGGGGGGGGGGGGGGGGGGGGGGGGGGGGGGGGGGGGGGGGGGGGGGGGGGGGGGGGGGGGGGGGGGGGGGGGGGGGGGGGGGGGGGGGGGGGGGGGGGGGGGGGGGGGGGGGGGGGGGGGGGGGGGGGGGGGGGGGGGGGGGGGGGGGGGGGGGGGGGGGGGGGGGGGGGGGGGGGGGGGGGGGGGGGGGGGGGGGGGGGGGGGGGGGGGGGGGGGGGGGGGGGGGGGGGGGGGGGGGGGGGGGGGGGGGGGGGGGGGGGGGGGGGGGGGGGGGGGGGGGGGGGGGGGGGGGGGGGGGGGGGGGGGGGGGGGGGGGGGGGGGGGGGGGGGGGGGGGGGGGGGGGGGGGGGGGGGGGGGGGGGGGGGGGGGGGGGGGGGGGGGGGGGGGGGGGGGGGGGGGGGGGGGGGGGGGGGGGGGGGGGGGGGGGGGGGGGGGGGGGGGGGGGGGGGGGGGGGGGGGGGGGGGGGGGGGGGGGGGGGGGGGGGGGGGGGGGGGGGGGGGGGGGGGGGGGGGGGGGGGGGGGGGGGGGGGGGGGGGGGGGGGGGGGGGGGGGGGGGGGGGGGGGGGGGGGGGGGGGGGGGGGGGGGGGGGGGGGGGGGGGGGGGGGGGGGGGGGGGGGGGGGGGGGGGGGGGGGGGGGGGGGGGGGGGGGGGGGGGGGGGGGGGGGGGGGGGGGGGGGGGGGGGGGGGGGGGGGGGGGGGGGGGGGGGGGGGGGGGGGGGGGGGGGGGGGGGGGGGGGGGGGGGGGGGGGTAGGAAGGGGACAACGCGGAGCCGGGGAAGACGCGGCAGTGGATGCCCACGCGTAGAGGAGTACGAGGGTTCACTGGTTCGCTGCGGTGTGAGGCTGCCATCGCCGCAGAATAATAGGGGGTGTGGGTGAGTAGAGGGATGGCCTGGCCAGCGGTGGGAGTAGTAGGGGGCGATGAGGCCTCCGCCGCATCGCAGCCGGCCACGGGAGGCAGGAGCACGAGGCACGACCGGCGCTGCTTTGGGCGGCTGGAGCAAGAAGACCAGAGCTTGAAGAAGCACTACGGCCATTGGATGGACATCGTACGGTCACTAGAGCTAGAATCATTCATATTGACTAAGTTGACAAAGCCCTCCGTTCCCGTCAACTTAGTTGGCCCACAAGTCAGCCTCCCACTATTGTGGGTCCCAGCTAGCAGGGGGGTATTCATTTTTGTGTGCGTAATAAGGAGGCACTTCCTTGCGTGCGAAGATATAGCTGGTGGGTCCGACCTGTCAGCGGTGGGAACATTTTTCACGAAATACAGAGGCCCTTCTGGTGGGTCCCAGCTGTCAGGTGGAGAAATCATTATTTTGCGCGTAATAAGGAGGCATTTCCTTGCGTGCGGCCGTGGACCCAGCTGTCAGCCTCTCCACGCACAGTCTACTTCCGATGGTGTCGTTCGTTGACCACGTTGACCACTCCGCGCCGAGCGCATCCAAGGTGGTGGACGACAGCGAGGCCCCGGACAGCAACGAGCCAGAGATGGGAAGACGCGGGAGTAGAGTCACAGATGGAGAGGTGTACGAGGGTTAACTGGTTCTGGTGCGGTGTGGTTCGGCAGTCGGTGGAGAAGAACAGGAGGTGTGGAGGGGTGGAGGGATGGCCTGGCCAACGATGGAGTAGCGCTTCACAGCGAAGCGTGCTAAGCAGAGCTACTAGCAGCAGGAGGCGGGAGCAGGTGGTCCCGGCGGCGCTGGAGGAAGAAGACGAGAGATTGAAGATGGATGCCGGTCGTTGGATGTAAATCCAACGGCTAACGATGTCAGAATCATTTGTTGACTAAGTTGACAACGACTTGCATTGGCTTCGACCTATTGGCCCACATTTCAGCCTCCAAAAATGTGGCACATATTCAACCCATTTTTTCAGAATTTACAGTCTTTTTTTTTGCGGGGTAGAATTTACAGTCCATTTGATCTTTTTTTTTGAACTACAGTCCATTAGCTGGGCTGGGTGAACAAATAATGTAGGGGGGGGGGGGGGGGGGGGGGGGGGGGGGGGGGGGGGGGGGGGGGGGGGGGGGGGGGGGGGGGGGGGGGGGGGGGGGGGGGGGGGGGGGGGGGGGGGGGGGGGGGGGGGGGGGGGGGGGGGGGGGGGGGGGGGGGGGGGGGGGGGGGGGGGGGGGGGGGGGGGGGGGGGGGGGGGGGGGGGGGGGGGGGGGGGGGGGGGGGGGGGGGGGGGGGGGGGGGGGGGGGGGGGGGGGGGGGGGGGGGGGGGGGGGGGGGGGGGGGGGGGGGGGGGGGGGGGGGGGGGGGGGGGGGGGGGGGGGGGGGGGGGGGGGGGGGGGGGGGGGGGGGGGGGGGGGGGGGGGGGGGGGGGGGGGGGGGGGGGGGGGGGGGGGGGGGGGGGGGGGGGGGGGGGGGGGGGGGGGGGGGGGGGGGGGGGGGGGGGGGGGGGGGGGGGGGGGGGGGGGGGGGGGGGGGGGGGGGGGGGGGGGGGGGGGGGGGGGGGGGGGGGGGGGGGGGGGGGGGGGGGGGGGGGGGGGGGGGGGGGGGGGGGGGGGGGGGGGGGGGGGGGGGGGGGGGGGGGGGGGGGGGGGGGGGGGGGGGGGGGGGGGGGGGGGGGGGGGGGGGGGGGGGGGGGGGGGGGGGGGGGGGGGGGGGGGGGGGGGGGGGGGGGGGGGGGGGGGGGGGGGGGGGGGGGGGGGGGGGGGGGGGGGGGGGGGGGGGGGGGGGGGGGGGGGGGGGGGGGGGGGGGGGGGGGGGGGGGGGGGGGGGGGGGGGGGGGGGGGGGGGGGGGGGGGGGGGGGGGGGGGGGGGGGGGGGGGGGGGGGGGGGGGGGGGGGGGGGGGGGGGGGGGGGGGGGGGGGGGGGGGGGGGGGGGGGGGGGGGGGGGGGGGGGGGGGGGGGGGGGGGGGGGGGGGGGGGGGGGGGGGGGGGGGGGGGGGGGGGGGGGGGGGGGGGGGGGGGGGGGGGGGGGGGGGGGGGGGGGGGGGGGGGGGGGGGGGGGGGGGGGGGGGGGGGGGGGGGGGGGGGGGGGGGGGGGGGGGGGGGGGGGGGGGGGGGGGGGGGGGGGGGGGGGGGGGGGGGGGGGGGGGGGGGGGGGGGGGGGGGGGGGGGGGGGGGGGGGGGGGGGGGGGGGGGGGGGGGGGGGGGGGGGGGGGGGGGGGGGGGGGGGGGGGGGGGGGGGGGGGGGGGGGGGGGGGGGGGGGGGGGGGGGGGGGGGGGGGGGGGGGGGGGGGGGGGGGGGGGGGGGGGGGGGGGGGGGGGGGGGGGGGGGGGGGGGGGGGGGGGGGGGGGGGGGGGGGGGGGGGGGGGGGGGGGGGGGGGGGGGGGGGGGGGGGGGGGGGGGGGGGGGGGGGGGGGGGGGGGGGGGGGGGGGGGGGGGGGGGGGGGGGGGGGGGGGGGGGGGGGGGGGGGGGGGGGGGGGGGGGGGGGGGGGGGGGGGGGGGGGGGGGGGGGGGGGGGGGGGGGGGGGGGGGGGGGGGGGGGGGGGGGGGGGGGGGGGGGGGGGGGGGGGGGGGGGGGGGGGGGGGGGGGGGGGGGGGGGGGGGGGGGGGGGGGGGGGGGGGGGGGGGGGGGGGGGGGGGGGGGGGGGGGGGGGGGGGGGGGGGGGGGGGGGGGGGGGGGGGGGGGGGGGGGGGGGGGGGGGGGGGGGGGGGGGGGGGGGGGGGGGGGGGGGGGGGGGGGGGGGGGGGGGGGGGGGGGGGGGGGGGGGGGGGGGGGGGGGGGGGGGGGGGGGGGGGGGGGGGGGGGGGGGGGGGGGGGGGGGGGGGGGGGGGGGGGGGGGGGGGGGGGGGGGGGGGGGGGGGGGGGGGGGGGGGGGGGGGGGGGGGGGGGGGGGGGGGGGGGGGGGGGGGGGGGGGGGGGGGGGGGGGGGGGGGGGGGGGGGGGGGGGGGGGGGGGGGGGGGGGGGGGGGGGGGGGGGGGGGGGGGGGGGGGGGGGGGGGGGGGGGGGGGGGGGGGGGGGGGGGGGGGGGGGGGGGGGGGGGGGGGGGGGGGGGGGGGGGGGGGGGGGGGGGGGGGGGGGGGGGGGGGGGGGGGGGGGGGGGGGGGGGGGGGGGGGGGGGGGGGGGGGGGGGGGGGGGGGGGGGGGGGGGGGGGGGGGGGGGGGGGGGGGGGGGGGGGGGGGGGGGGGGGGGGGGGGGGGGGGGGGGGGGGGGGGGGGGGGGGGGGGGGGGGGGGGGGGGGGGGGGGGGGGGGGGGGGGGGGGGGGGGGGGGGGGGGGGGGGGGGGGGGGGGGGGGGGGGGGGGGGGGGGGGGGGGGGGGGGGGGGGGGGGGGGGGGGGGGGGGGGGGGGGGGGGGGGGGGGGGGGGGGGGGGGGGGGGGGGGGGGGGGGGGGGGGGGGGGGGGGGGGGGGGGGGGGGGGGGGGGGGGGGGGGGGGGGGGGGGGGGGGGGGGGGGGGGGGGGGGGGGGGGGGGGGGGGGGGGGGGGGGGGGGGGGGGGGGGGGGGGGGGGGGGGGGGGGGGGGGGGGGGGGGGGGGGGGGGGGGGGGGGGGGGGGGGGGGGGGGGGGGGGGGGGGGGGGGGGGGGGGGGGGGGGGGGGGGGGGGGGGGGGGGGGGGGGGGGGGGGGGGGGGGGGGGGGGGGGGGGGGGGGGGGGGGGGGGGGGGGGGGGGGGGGGGGGGGGGGGGGGGGGGGGGGGGGGGGGGGGGGGGGGGGGGGGGGGGGGGGGGGGGGGGGGGGGGGGGGGGGGGGGGGGGGGGGGGGGGGGGGGGGGGGGGGGGGGGGGGGGGGGGGGGGGGGGGGGGGGGGGGGGGGGGGGGGGGGGGGGGGGGGGGGGGGGGGGGGGGGGGGGGGGGGGGGGGGGGGGGGGGGGGGGGGGGGGGGGGGGGGGGGGGGGGGGGGGGGGGGGGGGGGGGGGGGGGGGGGGGGGGGGGGGGGGGGGGGGGGGGGGGGGGGGGGGGGGGGGGGGGGGGGGGGGGGGGGGGGGGGGGGGGGGGGGGGGGGGGGGGGGGGGGGGGGGGGGGGGGGGGGGGGGGGGGGGGGGGGGGGGGGGGGGGGGGGGGGGGGGGGGGGGGGGGGGGGGGGGGGGGGGGGGGGGGGGGGGGGGGGGGGGGGGGGGGGGGGGGGGGGGGGGGGGGGGGGGGGGGGGGGGGGGGGGGGGGGGGGGGGGGGGGGGGGGGGGGGGGGGGGGGGGGGGGGGGGGGGGGGGGGGGGGGGGGGGGGGGGGGGGGGGGGGGGGGGGGGGGGGGGGGGGGGGGGGGGGGGGGGGGGGGGGGGGGGGGGGGGGGGGGGGGGGGGGGGGGGGGGGGGGGGGGGGGGGGGGGGGGGGGGGGGGGGGGGGGGGGGGGGGGGGGGGGGGGGGGGGGGGGGGGGGGGGGGGGGGGGGGGGGGGGGGGGGGGGGGGGGGGGGGGGGGGGGGGGGGGGGGGGGGGGGGGGGGGGGGGGGGGGGGGGGGGGGGGGGGGGGGGGGGGGGGGGGGGGGGGGGGGGGGGGGGGGGGGGGGGGGGGGGGGGGGGGGGGGGGGGGGTCGATTCAGTCGACTGAAGTGTAGCTAAATCGAAGCAGCATCGCAAGCAAGAGCAAGAGCGAGAGCAGCAGCGCGAGCAAGAGCAAGAGCAAGAGTAGACCAAGTAGGGGACCGAGAGCAAGAGCAGAGCAGCAGCTCGAGTGAGAACTAAAGCAGCAGCAGCTCCTACTGATGTGGACATCGCCGGCGAGGGAGCGACGCCGTGGAGGAAGTGGCCGGCGACGCCGCCGTGGATGGAGTCGCGCCGTGTCGGCTCGGGACCGAGCGCCGGCAGCACCGTGAGATCAAATCAAGAAGAAAATGTGGCGATTAGTGTACAACCTCTTTGGTGGCGCCGATTAGGCCTCAGCTTCATCTGAGGAAACGGTGATGATGATGCTCTTCGAGTGCTGCAGGTGAAGACGGCGGTGTGGGAATGGAGGTGGCGCGAAAGACGAGGGGAACGTAGGGGCAGCCCCTTGGAGGTGGAGGACGGGGTGGCTGAACCGGCGGGACGACGAGATCGACGACGGATCCTCATCCGGTACGGTGGATGAGGGACGTCGAGGTGTTGCTGTGGACGACGTCGTCGAGGAAGAGGCTCTGGCTGGGTGGCGGATGGAGGAGGGTGTGGGGCTTCATGGGTTTTCACGGCCTCGGTGTACGAATGGGTGGGCGGATGGGATGGGAGTGGGGAACCATGGCTTAGGGACGCGCTTGTCCGAAATGTCGGGTAAGTTACGAAAGTACCCCCACCGATTTGACCTAGGCGGTTCTTTCGGTTCAGGGGTATCACGGGCATTTCGCGTGGGGGGGGGGGGGGGGGGGGGGGGGGGGGGGGGGGGGGGGGGGGGGGGGGGGGGGGGGGGGGGGGGGGGGGGGGGGGGGGGGGGGGGGGGGGGGGGGGGGGGGGGGGGGGGGGGGGGGGGGGGGGGGGGGGGGGGGGGGGGGGGGGGGGGGGGGGGGGGGGGGGGGGGGGGGGGGGGGGGGGGGGGGGGGGGGGGGGGGGGGGGGGGGGGGGGGGGGGGGGGGGGGGGGGGGGGGGGGGGGGGGGGGGGGGGGGGGGGGGGGGGGGGGGGGGGGGGGGGGGGGGGGGGGGGGGGGGGGGGGGGGGGGGGGGGGGGGGGGGGGGGGGGGGGGGGGGGGGGGGGGGGGGGGGGGGGGGGGGGGGGGGGGGGGGGGGGGGGGGGGGGGGGGGGGGGGGGGGGGGGGGGGGGGGGGGGGGGGGGGGGGGGGGGGGGGGGGGGGGGGGGGGGGGGGGGGGGGGGGGGGGGGGGGGGGGGGGGGGGGGGGGGGGGGGGGGGGGGGGGGGGGGGGGGGGGGGGGGGGGGGGGGGGGGGGGGGGGGGGGGGGGGGGGGGGGGGGGGGGGGGGGGGGGGGGGGGGGGGGGGGGGGGGGGGGGGGGGGGGGGGGGGGGGGGGGGGGGGGGGGGGGGGGGGGGGGGGGGGGGGGGGGGGGGGGGGGGGGGGGGGGGGGGGGGGGGGGGGGGGGGGGGGGGGGGGGGGGGGGGGGGGGGGGGGGATCTTCATAATCTAAACCATGTCTCATATGTATAATGTGTTTATCACATAATCTATGGTGCCCCACCCCCTACGCCTACAAGTATTTAGATGGGAGTTGCAAACACCACACATTACCACAAATTCAAATAAAATGTGAGATTGTTCGATATATAGTATTGTTTAGATTGTTCGATATTTAGTTGTAAGCTGCAAACGCCACACATTATCACAAATTCAAATAAAATGTGAGATTGTTCGATGTATAGTATGGTTTAGATTGTTCGACATTTAGCTGTGAGTTGCAAACGCCATGCATTATCACATTATGGTATAACATGTGCAAAACCACAGCATGCGTATCACCGCTATATTCATGCATGCATATGTTTATAACACTATGATCTCCTATTCAAATATATGAATCCACTTTCGTATCAAATTATGATCTTTGTTAGTCTCTTACACCCACACAATCCTCTAACCTTTGTAGCTAGCACTAACTTTCTCTCACGCACGCACACGCCCTCCTCGCCCTCCCCCTCCCTCAGCATTCTATCCATCGCGCACATTCATTTTTTTTCTTTAGGTCGTTCTCCCACAGTCTCCACAACTCCTTTTCGACACACACTGATCGATAAACCTCTCCAACGATGTCTGCCTACAACATACACACGCACCTTCCATCTCCTCCTTTCTGTGTCCATGCCTCGTGTCCCTCATACAGTCCCACACACGTGTAAACTCTCGCCCCTCTTTTCATCGATCTCACAACCGCACACTCCTCCCCCTATCTAGCTAGTAGCTCGGCCTCTCACACCACCTCCTAGCTCCATTCTCTCTGTCTATCCGTCTCGCTAGGCCTTATTTGCCTCTAACAAATGGATGTACACCGACCGATCTCCCGCTATACATATAGCTAGCTAGGTCCTTATAACTCATTTTTCCCACGCGTCGATTGATCTACCTCATTAGTTATGTCTCTCCCTTCCTCCGACAAACAACCATTGATCTACCGATCTAGTTAGGTTTGCTTATCAAACACATGGTTCCCCTTCATCGTCCATGCATGTGTCTCGACAGATCTATCATGCACAGGCACACACAGAAACACATCGCCACTCTTATTGATAATATTGCAGTTCTACCCTCAGTTTGTCTAGTAGGCCTCTCCCACCATCTTCGAGAAGCAACTCCATCACCCATCTAGCACTCTACCCCTCTCCCTCTCTCTCTCTCCTCTCTCTCTCTCTCTCTGTCCCAACCCATTTCCCGTCCTTCAGTTATGTATGGATGTCGACCGCTCTCCCTCAACACATAGCTGGGTCTCTCCTTCTCAACACATATACGAGTCGTTCTACCTCTCTAGTTAGGCCTCTGCCTCCCCCCCACCCCCCACACACACTGATACATCGAGTGCTCTAGTCATGTCTCCCTGCGACACACAAACTTGCCATGTGCCCTCTGACGTTCCGGTAGGTCAGTCGCCCTATATCTTTGACTTGCACACACACAATTTCGATGGCTCTCTTCATCGATCTCGCACCCACCCACTTGATCCTCTCTTCGACTCTATCGATATCTATGACCCCTCCCTCTCTTCTCGTGGATCGCCCCCTCTATATATGATATGGATAGGCCTCTATTTCACACACATTGCATGCAAAATTTTGTTTGAGATGTCATCGACACATATTCCCACAGATACATTCACGAAATCACACCCCCCAATCAAAAAACACTCACGAACGCATACGCCATCTGTCTAGTTTGTATCTCTCTCACACACACCCACGTAGGTGGGGGACGTGCACGAAGAGAAGAGGTGCACGCACGGCGCATGTACTCCCGTCTCTTTACCAACCACACCCGCGCGGGTACACGGTGGAGCTCATTTCTGTACGAAAAGGCAGCCCACGTGGTAATTTGACATGTGTACTGGTTGTCCACTTGATGGAGGATCGTCTACCACGGGTGGACAAACAAATTGCGACTTGACGCGTTATGTTAAAAAAGAGGCAAACCATGTGGGGCCTACCATAGAGGCAAGGTTCTCTAGACTCGAGATGCTCTGTACGTATTACTTTTGATGTGTCCCGTCAACTCGTAGAACGAGGAGAAGCTTGCTTACTACGTCATCTCCCCCACCCACGGGCGCGGTGGCTCGCAGGACAAGGTGAAGCTTGCTTACTACTACTCATTGTATATTGGTTTATTGGTCCCCATTGTATATTGTGTCAAATTTTGACTATAGATTGAACTAACAAAACGTTTGTGCATGTTACCAAAAATTATATCATTGAAAACTATGTTGAAATACGAATCCAACGATATAATTTTTGTTGACATGCATTAACATTTTGTTAGATAAATATTTGG
This sequence comes from Thinopyrum obtusiflorum, assembly GCA_036873465.1. Classification (NCBI taxonomy): domain Eukaryota; kingdom Viridiplantae; phylum Streptophyta; class Magnoliopsida; order Poales; family Poaceae; genus Thinopyrum; species Thinopyrum obtusiflorum. The sequence continues at coordinate 29,153 of JAAAWM010010481.1, read as the reverse complement.
TAAAAATTTGGCATGAACTACAAAGGTGACCTATAAACCAGGACGGAGGTACTAGTACTACGCCTTACGCCCGCTCCCTCGCCCACGCGCGCGGTGGCTCGCAGGACGAGGAGAAATTTTTACTACTCCCTCCGTTTACTCCTCGTCCCTACCTTGGTTACAGAGATTATCATATTGTTTGGAATATATGTCCTTTAGTAGATTTCAATATGAACTATCAATACATACTCCAAACACTGATGTATATAGACGTATTTTAGATTGTAGATTCACTCATTTTTCTCTGTATGTAGTCCATATTGAAATGGACGTAATAGTACGCACTCTCCCTCGCCCCTCCACTACAAAAAAAAGACACATCCGTGACATTTTGGGCCGAACGAATTTTTTTTCTGTCATACTTATGACACTTCTATGACAATAATTATGACAAAACACGGTATCATCATAGATGTGGTGGGGTCCTACTTCTATGACAAAAAATTATGACAGAAAATGGGCTTTTCGTCCTGGGCGGGCCGGAGACGCAGCTGCATGACATTCTTTGGGCCGTCCATGACAGAAAAAACCATGGTAGAAGCGAGGGCGAGGAAAATATTGGGGTGTTCCCGGTTAGGGTGGGTGGTCGGGGCCGAGCGATGCGCGTTTCTCTCGTACACGCAAGCGCGTGGGTGTGAGGCGTTGGGCTCTAACTGAACCCGAGCGAGGCGTTGGGCTCTAACTGAACCTGAGCGATTGCACTGCAGGCTACGCGTTACTGAACCCGAGCGATCGATCGATGGCTGTTAACTGAACCCGATCGAGCGATTCCTTCGCTACTGCTGCTAACTAAAGCTGATCGATGCTGCCTCTGGATGAACAGTGAGCGTTGTTGGGGGTTTTAGATGAACAGTTCCCGGTGGGGGTGGATGAACAGGACCCCGTGGTGTTGCGGGGGGGGGGGGGGGGGGGGGGGGGGGGGGGGGGGGGGGGGGGGGGGGGGGGGGGGGGGGGGGGGGGGGGGGGGGGGGGGGGGGGGGGGGGGGGGGGGGGGGGGGGGGGGGGGGGGGGGGGGGGGGGGGGGGGGGGGGGGGGGGGGGGGGGGGGGGGGGGGGGGGGGGGGGGGGGGGGGGGGGGGGGGGGGGGGGGGGGGGGGGGGGGGGGGGGGGGGGGGGGGGGGGGGGGGGGGGGGGGGGGGGGGGGGGGGGGGGGGGGGGGGGGGGGGGGGGGGGGGGGGGGGGGGGGGGGGGGGGGGGGGGGGGGGGGGGGGGGGGGGGGGGGGGGGGGGGGGGGGGGGGGGGGGGGGGGGGGGGGGGGGGGGGGGGGGGGGGGGGGGGGGGGGGGGGGGGGGGGGGGGGGGGGGGGGGGGGGGGGGGGGGGGGGGGGGGGGGGGGGGGGGGGGGGGGGGGGGGGGGGGGGGGGGGGGGGGGGGGGGGGGGGGGGGGGGGGGGGGGGGGGGGGGGGGGGGGGGGGGGGGGGGGGGGGGGGGGGGGGGGGGGGGGGGGGGGGGGGGGGGGGGGGGGGGGGGGGGGGGGGGGGGGGGGGGGGGGGGGGGGGGGGGGGGGGGGGGGGGGGGGGGGGGGGGGGGGGGGGGGGGGGGGGGGGGGGGGGGGGGGGGGGGGGGGGGGGGGGGGGGGGGGGGGGGGGGGGGGGGGGGGGGGGGGGGGGGGGGGGGGGGGGGGGGGGGGGGGGGGGGGGGGGGGGGGGGGGGGGGGGGGGGGGGGGGGGGGGGGGGGGGGGGGGGGGGGGGGGGGGGGGGGGGGGGGGGGGGGGGGGGGGGGGGGGGGGGGGGGGGGGGGGGGGGGGGGGGGGGGGGGGGGGGGGGGGGGGGGGGGGGGGGGGGGGGGGGGGGGGGGGGGGGGGGGGGGGGGGGGGGGGGGGGGGGGGGGGGGGGGGGGGGGGGGGGGGGGGGGGGGGGGGGGGGGGGGGGGGGGGGGGGGGGGGGGGGGGGGGGGGGGGGGGGGGGGGGGGGGGGGGGGGGGGGGGGGGGGGGGGGGGGGGGGGGGGGGGGGGGGGGGGGGGGGGGGGGGGGGGGGGGGGGGGGGGGGGGGGGGGGGGGGGGGGGGGGGGGGGGGGGGGGGGGGGGGGGGGGGGGGGGGGGGGGGGGGGGGGGGGGGGGGGGGGGGGGGGGGGGGGGGGGGGGGGGGGGGGGGGGGGGGGGGGGGGGGGGGGGGGGGGGGGGGGGGGGGGGGGGGGGGGGGGGGGGGGGGGGGGGGGGGGGGGGGGGGGGGGGGGGGGGGGGGGGGGGGGGGGGGGGGGGGGGGGGGGGGGGGTAGGAAGGGGACAACGCGGAGCCGGGGAAGACGCGGCAGTGGATGCCCACGCGTAGAGGAGTACGAGGGTTCACTGGTTCGCTGCGGTGTGAGGCTGCCATCGCCGCAGAATAATAGGGGGTGTGGGTGAGTAGAGGGATGGCCTGGCCAGCGGTGGGAGTAGTAGGGGGCGATGAGGCCTCCGCCGCATCGCAGCCGGCCACGGGAGGCAGGAGCACGAGGCACGACCGGCGCTGCTTTGGGCGGCTGGAGCAAGAAGACCAGAGCTTGAAGAAGCACTACGGCCATTGGATGGACATCGTACGGTCACTAGAGCTAGAATCATTCATATTGACTAAGTTGACAAAGCCCTCCGTTCCCGTCAACTTAGTTGGCCCACAAGTCAGCCTCCCACTATTGTGGGTCCCAGCTAGCAGGGGGGTATTCATTTTTGTGTGCGTAATAAGGAGGCACTTCCTTGCGTGCGAAGATATAGCTGGTGGGTCCGACCTGTCAGCGGTGGGAACATTTTTCACGAAATACAGAGGCCCTTCTGGTGGGTCCCAGCTGTCAGGTGGAGAAATCATTATTTTGCGCGTAATAAGGAGGCATTTCCTTGCGTGCGGCCGTGGACCCAGCTGTCAGCCTCTCCACGCACAGTCTACTTCCGATGGTGTCGTTCGTTGACCACGTTGACCACTCCGCGCCGAGCGCATCCAAGGTGGTGGACGACAGCGAGGCCCCGGACAGCAACGAGCCAGAGATGGGAAGACGCGGGAGTAGAGTCACAGATGGAGAGGTGTACGAGGGTTAACTGGTTCTGGTGCGGTGTGGTTCGGCAGTCGGTGGAGAAGAACAGGAGGTGTGGAGGGGTGGAGGGATGGCCTGGCCAACGATGGAGTAGCGCTTCACAGCGAAGCGTGCTAAGCAGAGCTACTAGCAGCAGGAGGCGGGAGCAGGTGGTCCCGGCGGCGCTGGAGGAAGAAGACGAGAGATTGAAGATGGATGCCGGTCGTTGGATGTAAATCCAACGGCTAACGATGTCAGAATCATTTGTTGACTAAGTTGACAACGACTTGCATTGGCTTCGACCTATTGGCCCACATTTCAGCCTCCAAAAATGTGGCACATATTCAACCCATTTTTTCAGAATTTACAGTCTTTTTTTTTGCGGGGTAGAATTTACAGTCCATTTGATCTTTTTTTTTGAACTACAGTCCATTAGCTGGGCTGGGTGAACAAATAATGTAGGGGGGGGGGGGGGGGGGGGGGGGGGGGGGGGGGGGGGGGGGGGGGGGGGGGGGGGGGGGGGGGGGGGGGGGGGGGGGGGGGGGGGGGGGGGGGGGGGGGGGGGGGGGGGGGGGGGGGGGGGGGGGGGGGGGGGGGGGGGGGGGGGGGGGGGGGGGGGGGGGGGGGGGGGGGGGGGGGGGGGGGGGGGGGGGGGGGGGGGGGGGGGGGGGGGGGGGGGGGGGGGGGGGGGGGGGGGGGGGGGGGGGGGGGGGGGGGGGGGGGGGGGGGGGGGGGGGGGGGGGGGGGGGGGGGGGGGGGGGGGGGGGGGGGGGGGGGGGGGGGGGGGGGGGGGGGGGGGGGGGGGGGGGGGGGGGGGGGGGGGGGGGGGGGGGGGGGGGGGGGGGGGGGGGGGGGGGGGGGGGGGGGGGGGGGGGGGGGGGGGGGGGGGGGGGGGGGGGGGGGGGGGGGGGGGGGGGGGGGGGGGGGGGGGGGGGGGGGGGGGGGGGGGGGGGGGGGGGGGGGGGGGGGGGGGGGGGGGGGGGGGGGGGGGGGGGGGGGGGGGGGGGGGGGGGGGGGGGGGGGGGGGGGGGGGGGGGGGGGGGGGGGGGGGGGGGGGGGGGGGGGGGGGGGGGGGGGGGGGGGGGGGGGGGGGGGGGGGGGGGGGGGGGGGGGGGGGGGGGGGGGGGGGGGGGGGGGGGGGGGGGGGGGGGGGGGGGGGGGGGGGGGGGGGGGGGGGGGGGGGGGGGGGGGGGGGGGGGGGGGGGGGGGGGGGGGGGGGGGGGGGGGGGGGGGGGGGGGGGGGGGGGGGGGGGGGGGGGGGGGGGGGGGGGGGGGGGGGGGGGGGGGGGGGGGGGGGGGGGGGGGGGGGGGGGGGGGGGGGGGGGGGGGGGGGGGGGGGGGGGGGGGGGGGGGGGGGGGGGGGGGGGGGGGGGGGGGGGGGGGGGGGGGGGGGGGGGGGGGGGGGGGGGGGGGGGGGGGGGGGGGGGGGGGGGGGGGGGGGGGGGGGGGGGGGGGGGGGGGGGGGGGGGGGGGGGGGGGGGGGGGGGGGGGGGGGGGGGGGGGGGGGGGGGGGGGGGGGGGGGGGGGGGGGGGGGGGGGGGGGGGGGGGGGGGGGGGGGGGGGGGGGGGGGGGGGGGGGGGGGGGGGGGGGGGGGGGGGGGGGGGGGGGGGGGGGGGGGGGGGGGGGGGGGGGGGGGGGGGGGGGGGGGGGGGGGGGGGGGGGGGGGGGGGGGGGGGGGGGGGGGGGGGGGGGGGGGGGGGGGGGGGGGGGGGGGGGGGGGGGGGGGGGGGGGGGGGGGGGGGGGGGGGGGGGGGGGGGGGGGGGGGGGGGGGGGGGGGGGGGGGGGGGGGGGGGGGGGGGGGGGGGGGGGGGGGGGGGGGGGGGGGGGGGGGGGGGGGGGGGGGGGGGGGGGGGGGGGGGGGGGGGGGGGGGGGGGGGGGGGGGGGGGGGGGGGGGGGGGGGGGGGGGGGGGGGGGGGGGGGGGGGGGGGGGGGGGGGGGGGGGGGGGGGGGGGGGGGGGGGGGGGGGGGGGGGGGGGGGGGGGGGGGGGGGGGGGGGGGGGGGGGGGGGGGGGGGGGGGGGGGGGGGGGGGGGGGGGGGGGGGGGGGGGGGGGGGGGGGGGGGGGGGGGGGGGGGGGGGGGGGGGGGGGGGGGGGGGGGGGGGGGGGGGGGGGGGGGGGGGGGGGGGGGGGGGGGGGGGGGGGGGGGGGGGGGGGGGGGGGGGGGGGGGGGGGGGGGGGGGGGGGGGGGGGGGGGGGGGGGGGGGGGGGGGGGGGGGGGGGGGGGGGGGGGGGGGGGGGGGGGGGGGGGGGGGGGGGGGGGGGGGGGGGGGGGGGGGGGGGGGGGGGGGGGGGGGGGGGGGGGGGGGGGGGGGGGGGGGGGGGGGGGGGGGGGGGGGGGGGGGGGGGGGGGGGGGGGGGGGGGGGGGGGGGGGGGGGGGGGGGGGGGGGGGGGGGGGGGGGGGGGGGGGGGGGGGGGGGGGGGGGGGGGGGGGGGGGGGGGGGGGGGGGGGGGGGGGGGGGGGGGGGGGGGGGGGGGGGGGGGGGGGGGGGGGGGGGGGGGGGGGGGGGGGGGGGGGGGGGGGGGGGGGGGGGGGGGGGGGGGGGGGGGGGGGGGGGGGGGGGGGGGGGGGGGGGGGGGGGGGGGGGGGGGGGGGGGGGGGGGGGGGGGGGGGGGGGGGGGGGGGGGGGGGGGGGGGGGGGGGGGGGGGGGGGGGGGGGGGGGGGGGGGGGGGGGGGGGGGGGGGGGGGGGGGGGGGGGGGGGGGGGGGGGGGGGGGGGGGGGGGGGGGGGGGGGGGGGGGGGGGGGGGGGGGGGGGGGGGGGGGGGGGGGGGGGGGGGGGGGGGGGGGGGGGGGGGGGGGGGGGGGGGGGGGGGGGGGGGGGGGGGGGGGGGGGGGGGGGGGGGGGGGGGGGGGGGGGGGGGGGGGGGGGGGGGGGGGGGGGGGGGGGGGGGGGGGGGGGGGGGGGGGGGGGGGGGGGGGGGGGGGGGGGGGGGGGGGGGGGGGGGGGGGGGGGGGGGGGGGGGGGGGGGGGGGGGGGGGGGGGGGGGGGGGGGGGGGGGGGGGGGGGGGGGGGGGGGGGGGGGGGGGGGGGGGGGGGGGGGGGGGGGGGGGGGGGGGGGGGGGGGGGGGGGGGGGGGGGGGGGGGGGGGGGGGGGGGGGGGGGGGGGGGGGGGGGGGGGGGGGGGGGGGGGGGGGGGGGGGGGGGGGGGGGGGGGGGGGGGGGGGGGGGGGGGGGGGGGGGGGGGGGGGGGGGGGGGGGGGGGGGGGGGGGGGGGGGGGGGGGGGGGGGGGGGGGGGGGGGGGGGGGGGGGGGGGGGGGGGGGGGGGGGGGGGGGGGGGGGGGGGGGGGGGGGGGGGGGGGGGGGGGGGGGGGGGGGGGGGGGGGGGGGGGGGGGGGGGGGGGGGGGGGGGGGGGGGGGGGGGGGGGGGGGGGGGGGGGGGGGGGGGGGGGGGGGGGGGGGGGGGGGGGGGGGGGGGGGGGGGGGGGGGGGGGGGGGGGGGGGGGGGGGGGGGGGGGGGGGGGGGGGGGGGGGGGGGGGGGGGGGGGGGGGGGGGGGGGGGGGGGGGGGGGGGGGGGGGGGGGGGGGGGGGGGGGGGGGGGGGGGGGGGGGGGGGGGGGGGGGGGGGGGGGGGGGGGGGGGGGGGGGGGGGGGGGGGGGGGGGGGGGGGGGGGGGGGGGGGGGGGGGGGGGGGGGGGGGGGGGGGGGGGGGGGGGGGGGGGGGGGGGGGGGGGGGGGGGGGGGGGGGGGGGGGGGGGGGGGGGGGGGGGGGGGGGGGGGGGGGGGGGGGGGGGGGGGGGGGGGGGGGGGGGGGGGGGGGGGGGGGGGGGGGGGGGGGGGGGGGGGGGGGGGGGGGGGGGGGGGGGGGGGGGGGGGGGGGGGGGGGGGGGGGGGGGGGGGGGGGGGGGGGGGGGGGGGGGGGGGGGGGGGGGGGGGGGGGGGGGGGGGGGGGGGGGGGGGGGGGGGGGGGGGGGGGGGGGGGGGGGGGGGGGGGGGGGGGGGGGGGGGGGGGGGGGGGGGGGGGGGGGGGGGGGGGGGGGGGGGGGGGGGGGGGGGGGGGGGGGGGGGGGGGGGGGGGGGGGGGGGGGGGGGGGGGGGGGGGGGGGGGGGGGGGGGGGGGGGGGGGGGGGGGGGGGGGGGGGGGGGGGGGGGGGGGGGGGGGGGGGGGGGGGGGGGGGGGGGGGGGGGGGGGGGGGGGGGGGGGGGGGGGGGGGGGGGGGGGGGGGGGGGGGGGGGGGGGGGGGGGGGGGGGGGGGGGGGGGGGGGGGGGGGGGGGGGGGGGGGGGGGGGGGGGGGGGGGGGGGGGGGGGGGGGGGGGGGGGGGGGGGGGGGGGGGGGGGGGGGGGGGGGGGGGGGGGGGGGGGGGGGGGGGGGGGGGGGGGGGGGGGGGGGGGGGGGGGGGGGGGGGGGGGGGGGGGGGGGGGGGGGGGGGGGGGGGGGGGGGGGGGGGGGGGGGGGGGGGGGGGGGGGGGGGGGGGGGGGGGGGGGGGGGGGGGGGGGGGGGGGGGGGGGGGGGGGGGGGGGGGGGGGGGGGGGGGGGGGGGGGGGGGGGGGGGGGGGGGGGGGGGGGGGGGGGGGGGGGGGGGGGGGGGGGGGGGGGGGGGGGGGGGGGGGGGGGGGGGGGGGGGGGGGGGGGGGGGGGGGGGGGGGGGGGGGGGGGGGGGGGGGGGGGGGGGGGGGGGGGGGGGGGGGGGGGGGGGGGGGGGGGGGGGGGGGGGGGGGGGGGGGGGGGGGGGGGGGGGGGGGGGGGGGGGGGGGGGGGGGGGGGGGTAGCGCTCCAACACAAGTCCGTTTCCTCCGTTTTGCGGTACGCCACACCCCCCAATCAACAGGACCCCCGCTTTGACCGTAGGAGGTCCGTTTCCTCCGTTTTGCGGTATGCCAGACCCCTCCCGATGAATAGGATCCCGTTTCGAACGTGGCCAGTCGAACACAAGGCCGTTTCCTCCGTTCTGCGGTACGACAGGCCTCGTTTCCATCGGCTGTTCCATCCAAGCCCTCCCGATGAACACGACGACGCATTCCGTTCTGACCCAGCCAGTTGGCTCCCCATGAACACGATGACGACGCTGTTTCTCCGTTCCGACCCAGCCATGTACATGAGCCCTGGCCGTACGTACGCGCGAGTAGGCGTTCGAGACCCCGCCCGTATGTACGTACGTGGCCGTATTTACTTTCTTGCACCCTGGCCGCTGTACGTATGTGTACATGCTACGTGCGCGCCTCTACTACGACACGTGCGCGCCTCTACATCGACCAGTATGCACGTACATGTTCGTGACCAGAATGACAACGCTACGTACGCTTCGACTAGGTGGGTCCCGACTGTCAGGCACTTCCTTGCGTGCGAAGATGTAGCTGGTGGGTCCCAGCAGTCAGGGGGCGAATCATTTTTTTTGCCCGGACGCACTTCCTTGCGTGCGAAGATGTAGCTGGAGGGTCCCAGCAGTCAGGGGAAAACGTTTTTTTCATGAAATACGGTGGCCCGTCCGGTGGGTCCTCGCTGTCAGGTGGAGGAATAATTATGGGGGGGGGGGGGGGGGGGGGGGGGGGGGGGGGGGGGGGGGGGGGGGGGGGGGGGGGGGGGGGGGGGGGGGGGGGGGGGGGGGGGGGGGGGGGGGGGGGGGGGGGGGGGGGGGGGGGGGGGGGGGGGGGGGGGGGGGGGGGGGGGGGGGGGGGGGGGGGGGGGGGGGGGGGGGGGGGGGGGGGGGGGGGGGGGGGGGGGGGGGGGGGGGGGGGGGGGGGGGGGGGGGGGGGGGGGGGGGGGGGGGGGGGGGGGGGGGGGGGGGGGGGGGGGGGGGGGGGGGGGGGGGGGGGGGGGGGGGGGGGGGGGGGGGGGGGGGGGGGGGGGGGGGGGGGGGGGGGGGGGGGGGGGGGGGGGGGGGGGGGGGGGGGGGGGGGGGGGGGGGGGGGGGGGGGGGGGGGGGGGGGGGGGGGGGGGGGGGGGGGGGGGGGGGGGGGGGGGGGGGGGGGGGGGGGGGGGGGGGGGGGGGGGGGGGGGGGGGGGGGGGGGGGGGGGGGGGGGGGGGGGGGGGGGGGGGGGGGGGGGGGGGGGGGGGGGGGGGGGGGGGGGGGGGGGGGGGGGGGGGGGGGGGGGGGGGGGGGGGGGGGGGGAACGTTTTTTCGCGAAATACGGTGGCCCGTCAGGTGGGTCCCAGCAGTCAGGGGGCAAACGTTTTTTTCGCAAAATACGGTGGCCCGTCCAGTGGGTCCCTGCTGTCAGTTGGAGGAATCATTATTTTCCGCGTAATAAGGAGGCACTTACTTGCTGCGGCCGTGGACCCAGCTGAGACTCTCCACGTACAGTATACTTCCGATGGAAGTCGTTCCTTGACCACGTTGACCTCGCCGCGTTCCGTTGCATGCATGCGTCCATGGGCGTGGTGCGTCCCCACTGTCAGCCTCTCACGTACAGTCATCTTCCGATGACTCTCGGTTGTTGACCACGTTGACCACACCGTGCCGAGCGCACCCAGACTGGAACGACCCGGAGATGGGGAAGACGGGGCAGTAGAGTCGCAGATGGAGAGGAGTGGGAAACTTCACTGGTTCGGGTGCGCGGCATCACAGCCGCGGTGCCGCCCACGGGAGACAGGAGCAAGAACAGAGGTGGAAGAAGGAGCACGGCTGTTGGATTAACATCCAACGGTCCAGCTGCTAGAATCATTTGTTGATTAAGTTGACAAAGCCATGCGTACACGTCCGCTTAGTAGGTCCACAAGTCAGTCACCAAATCTGACGGGTCCCAGCTGTCAACGGGATGAATAATTTTTTTCGCAAAACAAGGAGGTACTTCCTTCCGTGCGAAGATACAGCCGGTGGGTCCCAGCTGTCAGGTGGAGGAAACATTTTTTTTCAGCTTAATAAGGAGGAACTTTCGTTGCGTGCGACCATCGACCTCGTGGGTCCCAGCCGTCAGGCTCTTCACGTGCAGTCCTCTTCCGATGACTCTCGTTTGTTGACCACGCCGCACCAAACGCAGCGAGGCGGTGGACGACGGCGAGACCCCGGACGGAAACGACTCGGAGATGGGGGGGGGGGGGGGGGGGGGGGGGGGGGGGGGGGGGGCTTGCGCTTGAATCTGCTATTGGAGGCTATTGTTCTCAGCTTAAGGTATCTTATCTTAATGTTGGAGTTTTTTCGTTCAATGTGTCATGCAAAGACGTGGGGTTCTTTATCTTGCATCAATGAAGCTTTGTTTGCCCTCAATTCAAATGCTTCTTTCATCTTTGGGGCCATGGTGGCCCTGATTGGGAAAAGGAGTTTAGGCTTTGGCAATCGGAATGCAACCAAGAGTGGACGTTAGTTAGCCCTTCCAAGAGGAGAGCTCGCCTTGGTTTGGATGCGATGAAACATGCTCTGACTAAAGTCCTCCCTACGCTCCCGATCATCTGGATCTCACCCTCATAATCATGTCAAGTTTGCTACATTCATGCAATACCCTGCCCGGAAAGGTTATAATTACGGGCCAACGGCCATGGAGGTGGTCACTGTCCGGGAGGCAGGGTATGCGGTCTCTGAACATGAGGTTGTCTCATCTCCGGTGCCGGTATCTTCGCCGGCGGTGACACTTTCGATTCAGTTTGGTTCGTTGCTGCCTTCTCCGCAGGGTGTATCTCATGCATGCACCACTTCCGGATTTCTTGGAAGACTGTTGTTCCCTGCAACGGAAAGTTTAGATTCACCGCCCTCGACTTCCTCTGTTGCTTTGGGCTCTGACACGGCCTTCGGCTCATCTGTGGCTTTGGGCCCTGACACGGCCTTGGGCTCCAGTGCTCAGCCCATATGTCTCTCGGATGATGAGGGGGGCAGCCCAACCTCACCGGCGATTCGGTTTCCCTCTCCAAAAGATATTGTCAGTGATTTGCAAAGTTTTGATGAGATGATTGAGGATCTTGCTGCAACCTACTGGGATTGCCAGAACTGTTTGGGTATGCGCCACAAGTCAGACACCTGCATCAACCCGGTCCGTTGTAGGAATTGTTTTCGGTCCGGTCACATTAAAAAAGATTGCACCGGCCACGCTCCTGACACATCCCTCTGGGTGCCTAAAGTCCCATCACCGGGTTTTGGAAATCGAGCACACAAGGAAAATAACTCTGCTTCCCTTGCCTCTTCGGTTTCCCAAGACCAAACAACTCCCGAGCTGAAAACCCCAGACCCTGCTACTCCGCCGCCGCCCTCGCCATTGCCGTAGCTGACGCCAACCTCTCCCCAAGCTTCTTCAAGCTTTGTTCTCCACCCACCACTCCCAATGGTGGTGTACGAGATCGATCCGTTTCGGTTTATTCCGGCTGGCTTCGACATTGTGGATGGTGGAGCAGATCGTCTGCCCCGTACCTTCTACACTCCGGCGATCCCTCCGCCCCGCGCACACGAGCAGTTTATGGTGGCCATCGTCGAGCCCGTTCCACTAGCTCATCTCATCGGAGTTCGTCGGCAGCAGGTGCTGAATTTTCTGGTACAGACCATGCACATCCCTGTCTTATCTGCTCAAACATGGTTTCAAGGAGTTGGTTTATTTGAGATGGAGGATCCTGTCGTTCGTGGCTCTTTTACCATGCACCCACCGTTTCCTCTGGGTCTGGATGAGGAGGGTAACGAGTTTTTTGTTAGATTCATACCGCACAACCAGGGAGAGGGTTTCAGAGCTCTGCATGGTCATAGACAAGGATGGTTAATGTTCATTGGAATCCCCCTGGATTATCACAACATGCAGTGCATTGCTGACATGGTTAGCACTTTTGGCCAGTTCCACTATTGGAATAGTACGGATAGGCGCAAGGTCAGATCCCTCGTTCATGCGTCTTTTCCTGATAACGCTCTGGTTCCACGCTCTATTGTGTTTCGCGAGTTTGCCAATTGGGGAGGGACAATCGTTTCTTGGACAGCAGGTTGCTATATTCTTGATGGAGACTTTGCTGAAGCTATGATCCCTGCAGATGAGGATCCCATGCCCTTGGATGGCAATCCACACCCGATGCCAGGGGCAAATCCTCCACCCCAACCTTTTTGGGCAATGCCTCCCTACCCTGCTTTGGGTTGGAACGCTGTGCCCCCGGACATGATCAAGGGCACAATGCGGCTGCTAATGGCTGGGCACAGAACATGAACAATGATGCTGGTTGGGGGCCATGGGAAGAACCTGCTCAGCAGCCGGATCCTGCTCCTGTGCAAGACCCAATCGCCCAGGATCAGAATTCCATGATATTGAATCCTTCGTTGGACTCGGATGAGGATGCGGACATGGCAGAGGTGCAGCAGCCTATGATAAATCTTCACCTAGTTGGCCCCTTGGATCCCATTAACTTGGGGATTGTTCGTGTCTTCTTTGGACCTGTTCTTCCACCGGCCATGATCTGGGAACAATCCTTCAAGTCACTGCTACCTGAGTTTGCTGTTCTGAATGTTCCATGCTTTCTGCCAGGGCTTTCTCTGCCGCCAGTGCCAGTTAATTTGGATGCTGTCTTGAAGCAACAATGGTTGTCTGTGGTTCATAGAAAGAAGCGCTCTTCTGTGGTGATCCAGGAGCTTCCTGAGGACACGTTCTGCTTGGACTCACAGCCTACAGGGCACTCGCAAGATATGCCAGAGCAGAGTTCTGAACCGCAAGTGCATGACGATTTCCAGTTCACTTCTGTCACACCATCTCCCTTGGGGAAGAGGCCGCGGCAGCCTCGTTCCAAGCGTGCGGCCACCCTGGTGGAGGAGAATTTGGATTTTTCTGTCAGACGGATGACTCGCAGCTGCGCCAAGAGAACTGGTATGAAACCAACCTCTGCAATCTCCATCAAGCCGACACCTTTACGATGCCCCAAGGCCAAGAAGCTCAAGTTTGATTCTGCCCCATGTCAGGACATCCCTTTGCCGCCACCAACACCCATCTCTACTCTGCAAGCAGTTGGGGCGGCTCTTGGCATCACCCCGGAAGAATTGACGGTGGAGAAGCTTACGGCTTCTCCTAAATCTTATCCAAAACAAGATAGTTCCAATGATGAGTGAACTTTTCCATGCAACTTTGGGGCGTTGGATCTGTTGGGTCTTTTGTCATTTTGTTTTTTTATCGCTCTGTAGGCCTGAACCTCTGAACTGTTATGATTGTGCTGTGCGTGGCTATGCTGAGACTTGTGCTGTGCTGTTAAGCAGCCCAGTTGGTTACTATCATCTTATTTCGGTTATCTATGGGGACTATAATGTTTCGTAATTGGAATGTACTGTGTTGGAATGCGCGTGGTTTGAATTCACCGGCTACACAGCGTGATGTTAGAGCTAAGATTGAAGAGAGTCACTGCTCCATAATCTGTCTGTAGGAGACAAAATGTGAAAACTTTGACATCCGAATGATTAGGTCTTTCTGCCCTAGACGCTTTGACCAGTTTGCTTTTTCTCCCTCGGTGGATGCTTCCAGTGGCATTCTGTTCATTTGGAACTCCTCTGTTTTTGATGGTCAACTAGTGGAAATTCAGCGTTTCAGTGTGGTTGTTTCTTTCAAGTCGGTTCATAATTCAAAAAAATGGACGATGGTTTCAGTCTATGGGCCGTGTGAGGGACAACCTAGAGATGATTTTGTTAGCTGGTTGTACCATCTATCTATCCCTTCTGACGAGAACTGGATGCTCCTAGGTGATTTCAATTTTATTTGCTCCTTGGACAATAGAAATCAACCAGGAGGGGATATAAATGATATCTTCCTTTTTAATGAGGTGATCGGACATCTTGGTCTTCTGGAATTGCCGATCAAGGGGAGGAGTTTTACCTGGTCCAATATGCAGCAAATACCTCTTCTTGAACAGCTAGATTGGTTCTTTACCACCTCGGATTGGATTTCTCATTATCCTAACACCGTGGTTTTTCCTCTAGCCAAAACTGCTTCGGATCATGTGCCCTGTGTTGTGTCCATTGACACTAGGATTCCTAAATCTAAGGTTTTTAGATTTGGGGGGGGGGGGGGGGGGGGGGGGGGGGGGGGGGGGGGGGGGGGGGGGGGGGGGGGGGGGGGGGGGGGGGGGGGGGGGGGGGGGGGGGGGGGGGGGGGGGGGGGGGGGGGGGGGGGGGGGGGGGGGGGGGGGGGGGGGGGGGGGGGGGGGGGGGGGGGGGGGGGGGGGGGGGGGGGGGGGGGGGGGGGGGGGGGGGGGGGGGGGGGGGGGGGGGGGGGGGGGGGGGGGGGGGGGGGGGGGGGGGGGGGGGGGGGGGGGGGGGGGGGGGGGGGGGGGGGGGGGGGGGGGGGGGGGGGGGGGGGGGGGGGGGGGGGGGGGGGGGGGGGGGGGGGGGGGGGGGGGGGGGGGGGGGGGGGGGGGGGGGGGGGGGGGGGGGGGGGGGGGGGGGGGGGGGGGGGGGGGGGGGGGGGGGGGGGGGGGGGGGGGGGGGGGGGGGGGGGGGGGGGGGGGGGGGGGGGGGGGGGGGGGGGGGGGGGGGGGGGGGGGGGGGGGGGGGGGGGGGGGGGGGGGGGGGGGGGGGGGGGGGGGGGGGGGGGGGGGGGGGGGGGGGGGGGGGGGGGGGGGGGGGGGGGGGGGGGGGGGGGGGGGGGGGGGGGGGGGGGGGGGGGGGGGGGGGGGGGGGGGGGGGGGGGGGGGGGGGGGGGGGGGGGGGGGGGGGGGGGGGGGGGGGGGGGGGGGGGGGGGGGGGGGGGGGGGGGGGGGGGGGGGGGGGGGGGGGGGGGGGGGGGGGGGGGGGGGGGGGGGGGGGGGGGGGGGGGGGGGGGGGGGGGGGGGGAAAACTTCTGGGTGGATATGCCAGGCTTTATGGATTGTGTTCGTAGCTCTTGGGAGGCTCCAGTTTTTGCTGATCTCTCTGCTTCGGCCGTGCTAACCAGAAAATTCAAACGGCTCCGATATGATTTGAGAGCTTGGAGTAAGAAACTCTCTTACCTCAAGCAACTAACGCTGGACTGCAGTAAGGTTATCATCTTTTTTGATCAGTTGGAGGAGATCAGACTGCTAGTAAGGACGGAGTTTAACTTCAGAAAAATTGTTAAGCTGCACTATGAGCGTCTGCTGAAATTACACTATATCTATTGGAAGCAGAGGTGCACGATCAGATACATTAAGGTGGGTGAGGAGAACTCCAAGTTCTTCCACGCCATGGCGTCTGAACGCATGTGGAGGAATTCCATCGCCAGTTTGAAAACCGTGGGAATGGCTGATCCGGTCTCGGACCATGATCAAATGGCGGGAATTCTGTGGGCCTCTTTTAAAAATAGAATGGGCCAGGCCCAGGGCATCTCTATGGGCTTTGACCTACCAAACCTCATTCAGCCCATCCCGGGTCTGGAAGAATTGTCTCAGCCTTTCTCTGATGATGAAATTATGAAGGTTCTGAAAGAGATGCCACCTGATAGAGCACCTGGTCCATATGGATTCAATGGCTTGTTTGTTAAGCGTTGCTGGCCGATAATTGAGCAGGATTTTCGGCGACTTATCCAGGATTTTTATGAAGGGAAATTGTCTCTTGAGAATATCAATGGTTCTCTTATTACTCTCATACCCAAGATGCTCTCTCCTGAGGGACCAGATGGTTTTCGGCCTATTTCTTTGACTAACACTTGTTTGAAATTCCTTACCAAACTGTTAGCCAACAGGTTGCAAAAAGTGATTCTCAGTTGTATCCATAAAAATCAATATGGGTTCTTGAAGAGTAGATCAATACAGGATTGTTTAGCCTGGGCCTTTGAATACATACACCAATGCAAACAGTCAAAGAGACCCATCCTAATTTTGAAGCTGGATTTTGCAAAGGCATTTGACACTGTGGAACATGAGGTTATTTTACAAATGCTCAAGCACAAGGGGTTTGATGATAAATGGATTAGCTGGGTTAAAGACATCCTCTCTACAGGATCTTCTTCTGTTCTGCTTAATGGCATACCTGGTAAACAGTTTAAGTGCAAGTGTGGTGTCAGACAGGGTGACCCTCTCTCACCTTTGCTGTTTGTAATTGCTGCTGACCTGCTGCAGTCAGTGGTTAACCAGATGTTCTCCCATGGAACCCTAACCCTCCCAATTCCCTCACATGATCAGGATTTCCCTATAATTCAGTATGCTGATGACACTATCATTTTCTTGTCTGCCAGAGATGAGGAGTTGGTTGCTCTTAAAAATATGTTGCTCACCTTTCAACAATCCACTGGGCAAAAAGTCAATTTTGCAAAGTCTTCCATGATTCCTTTGAATATTGATGAGGTAGAAGCTGCCAGGTTAGCTGATCTGCTAGGTTGCAAAATTGGTCAGCTTCCTTTTACTTATCTGGGTTTACCACTTGGCACTACCAGGCCCAGAATTGTGGATTTTATGCCCTTAGTTGATGCTTTGGAAAGGAGATTGACAGCCAGTTCCTCCATGTTAAATCAAGGCTCCAGGTTGCAGTTATTAACTTCTATCTTGACTTCTATGCCCATATATTTCCTCTGCAGTTTACAGCTACCACCTGGCATTATTAAGCAACTGGACAGGATTTTTAGACAGTGCTTGTGGAGAGGAAACAGTGATGCACCAAAGCAATCTTTGGCTGCCTGGGACCTGGTTTGCAGGCCAAAAGATAAAGGGGGACATGGAGTGATTAATTTGCATATCCAAAATAAGGGTCTCCTTCTCAAGCATCTCCACAAATTCTTCAATAAAGCAGATATACCATGGGTAACGTTGATCTGGAATAGTTATTATGCTGATGGTATCCCAGATGCTACAGCCCCAGTTGGTTCATTTTGGTGGAGAGATATCCTCAAGCTTTCTGATGCATAGCTATTTCCTCAGTACACATCAATATGGGAGACTCTGCCCTTTTTTTGTCTGATGCTTGGTTAATTGGTGGCTCTTCCAGACCTCTGTGTTGGAGATTACCTAGGCTTTTCTCCATTGTTATCAATGACAAACTCTCTATGCATGAATTCCTCATCTCTCAGGATTTATATTCAATGTTCTTCTTGCCACTGTCACATGAGGCTGCTTTGGAGTTGCAAGTTCTGGAAACTTGGATCCTGGACTTACACAGGGACATCTCATTGCCAGATGTTTGGATATGGCCTGGAAAATCTGGTGGCTATTCTGCCAAGAGCTTTTACACTCTCATGCATTTTCATTTGCCAACTATCTTGCCATGAAAGTGGTTGTGGGATAGCAAGTGCACTATGAAGATCAAAGTCTTTGGTTGGTTGGGTTATTCTTTGACAGACTCAACACCAAGGACTTGTTAATTCGTCGGCATTGGAGATCCCCTTTGGATGACAATCTCTGTGTTATCTGCAATGAATTTGTCTATGAGGATAGGTTGCACCTGTTCTTCAATTGTAACTTCAGTCGCCGAGTGTGGAATTATCTTTCCATTGATTGGACCAGGGGCTCGGAGATTCAGCAATGTATCCAGCATGCAAGATCAAGATTTAAGCATCCTTTCTTCTTTGAAATTATGCTCACTGCAGCTTGGAATATATGGATCCTCAGGAATGGAAGGACCTTCAGAGGAGAAAATGCAACCTTTGCTGCTTGGAGATGTAATTTTGTACATGACATTACTCTTCTAGCTCATAGAATGAAAGTAGATAATAGGGCCAAGTTGTCTGCTTGGATTAACTCTCTGACTTAAGTACAGGTAGGTAGGTAGGTTCTACTTTTCTTCCTTTTAGCCCTTGTATTTTCCCCCTGCTTGTACAGTTGATACTTTGTTCTTTATAATAAAGGGTTGTGGAGCTTTGCACCACAGTAAATATTCAAAAAAAAACTAGGCGTCTGTCGGCGCCTTGAAGGTCATCCCGCAGCCGGGTCAGCGCAGAAAGGGCGTGCTCCAGGGCATCAGGCGAGGCAGAAGGATCACGAACTGGTAGTGGGGTGGAAGGAGAAGGCAGCGTCATCGCCAAAACCTACAGGTTAACGGCGGCGGAAGAAGAAGCCAGGAGCTCCGGAGCCTGCGGGGCCTCGGCCAGCGAGCTGGGGACAAGTGCCTCGGGAGTCGACATAGCATCAGGGGCCGCTGTCCCCTGGAGACTGTAACGCCCCGAGACCGACGCTTCAGAAGCCTTCAATGTTCTTCGTTGCCATCGTGTGTTTTATTTTGTTTGTTGCATTTCATCATGGCATCATCCGCATTGCAGATCGGCACTCGTTGTCGTCATTGTTTTTAAAACTCGCATCTGCTCGTAGTGGCCGCGTCCCCCCTTGCTTTTGTTGACCGTTCCGAGACCAACCTTGTTCTTCGTTTCCCTCTTGCCTAAACCGGAGTCTCTCTGTATAGTGCACAGACCCCCTCGTGTGCGCGTCCGAAAACTTCCCCGAACCCGACCCGTGCAGTCGTGACCGATGGGCTCGGATCATCCCCAAACATCTATAAAACATCTTCGGTTTCTCTTTTAGCCTACCTAACCTATTTAGCTTCGATCGTCCGATTTTGATCGGATGATCCAAAATCCTCCCTACTCTCTACATTCTGGTATATATAGCAGTCCACCTTAGTCCAACCCTAAAATCTATCTCCCTTGTCCCATCACCCGCCGCCACCTTCCAAATCCTCCTCGGGATCCCTCCCGATCTACCCACCTACCTCCATCGTTTTCCCCAATGGCCCAACCAGCGCCCCGCCTGTTCGATCCGGAGGAGAGGAGCTCCTCCATGCTCCACCTCGCCTCAATCCAGCAGCACGACAGCTCCCCAGCGCTCGGCCTCGTCTTCTCGCGCGGCCAGCCGCGGGGGGGGGGGGGGGGGGGGGGGGGGGGGGGGGGGGGGGGGGGGGGGGGGGGGGGGGGGGGGGGGGGGGGGGGGGGGGGGGGGGGGGGGGGGGGGGGCCTCGACGGCGACCTCCAGGACCACCGCCGCTAGCGACCTCGACCACCAGGCCATTCCCTGCCCCCCTTCCCCGTTCTCTTCGCTGAAGCTCTCTCTGTCTCACCCGTCTCCCTCCCTCTCTGATGCGTCCACAGGAGGAGCATCACCCTCGCCGGAGCAAGCGCGTCCCCAAATTCGGACCTCTCCGACGCCTCCTCGCCGGATCCAGTCGTCCCCGGCTCGTCGAACCCCGCCGAGCCGCTCGCCCCTGCTGCCATGGCCGCCGGTGACCGGAGCCGTGTGTCCTCTCCTTCCCGTCCCGGCCGTCCCCGTCGCCAAGTCCGTCTTCGAGCCCAGCCGCCGCCTTGGAGCTTCTCCGCTGCTGCGCCAAGTCCCTCTGCTCGTTCCTGCCAAGTCCCGCCGCCGCGCCCTTGTTCCTCTGCCGCGGCCCGCGCCTTCCTCGGCGAGCAAGCCGCCAGCAGCGCCGCAGCCATCCTCGTCCACGCGCTCGAGGTGTCGAGCGAGGACCTCGCGGGCTCGATCTCCTGCTTCCTTCACCCGCGCGTCGCCAAGGCCCAGTGCAGGCCGCATCCGCTCCTCCTCACTTCGTCCGTCCTTGCCGGAGTCGCGCCAAGTTCCCCTGCATCGCGCGTGCGTTGACCACGTCTCTGCGTCGCTCGCCTGCCTCGTCCTCCTCTACATCGAGCCATGACCCAGCCCCGTTGACCGCGACCGCTCCACGCGCAGGCCCAGCTCCCTTCGCCCGCGAGGCCCAGCTCCGCGCGCGCCTGCAGGCCCAATGTGAGCAGCTCCCCAGCCCAGATCCCAGATTCAGCCCGATTGTGTTTTTTTCCTCTCCAGCGAATTTGTCTATTATTCCAGAGACTACAGTTTTACAGAAAAACCCTCATGTTCATGCATGTAATAACTAATTAACCATGCATCGGTTTAAAATGTTTTATATATGTAAAATGCCTAGAATTTCATCTAGTTTCATAATATGCCACTTTCAACTATGTTAAAAATGTTTAAACTTGTTGTTTGATTAAATTTGCTTAAATGCCATGCTAAAATGCTTTATTTCATAGCTAAATAACCGTAGCTCCAAATTTAATAAACTTTATATGCAAATGGGTGGAAAAATGCATAGTTTAACATGGTGCCATTACCTTGCATGATTAACAATATTAAAATATGGTTTAGGGCAGAACAGTAGCAAATCCAAAATATGCACATGGGGATTTTCCGGAATTGTTGTTTGTTGTTCCGGCCTCATTTAAACTTGCCTAGATAGGTAGCTTTCATATGCTTCACCCCTTGCCATGTTTAATAACATTTAATATTGTTGGGTACATAAACAAGAGCGAACTAAATAACTTGAATGTGGTGTTTCGTCAATATGCAACTCGTTGCATATTGAGCTCCACTTAATTTGTAGTATTGTTTGTGCACATTGTCATGCCATGCCTCATTAAACCGGACATGCATCATACTTGATTGTGCATCATGCCATGTTGATGTGATGGTTGTTTACCATGTTGTTTGCTTCTTTCCGGTTTGCTTCTCTCGTTAGCT
The DNA here is from genome assembly GCA_036873465.1 of Thinopyrum obtusiflorum. Classification (NCBI taxonomy): domain Eukaryota; kingdom Viridiplantae; phylum Streptophyta; class Magnoliopsida; order Poales; family Poaceae; genus Thinopyrum; species Thinopyrum obtusiflorum. The sequence continues at coordinate 8,866 of JAAAWM010010481.1, read as the reverse complement.
TCGGTTTCGTTCTGGAGTTGTGAGGATCCGTTCGACTACGCCCGTTTGTCTTCCTCATGGACTCGTTCTTCTTCCTTGCGGGATCTCAGGCAAGATGACCATTACCCACGATATCACTTCTATCTTTGCTTGCTAGTTGTTCATTCTATCGCTATGTTGCGCTTCCTACCACTTGTTTATCATGCCTCCCATATTGCCATGTCAAGCCTCTAACCCACCTTCCTAGCAAACCGTTGTTTGGCTATGTCACCACTTTGCTCAGCCCCTCTTATAGTGTTGCTAGTTGCAGGTGAAGATGAAGTTTGTTCCATGTTGGAACATGGACATGTTGGGATATCACAATATCTCTTATTTAATTAATGCATATATATATACTTGGTAAAGGGTGGAAGGCTCGGCCTTATGCCTGGTGTTTTGTTCCACTCTTGCCGCCCTAGTTTTCCGTCATACCGGTGTTATGTTCCTTGATTTTTGCGTTCCTTACGCGGTTGGGGTTATGGGACCCCCTTGACAGTTCGCTTTGAATAAAACTCCTCCAGCAAGGCCCAACCTTGGTTTTAACATTTGCCACCTAAGCCTTTTTCCCTTGGGTTCTGCAGACTCAAGGGTCATCTTTATTTTACCCCCCGGGCCAGTGCTCCTCTGAGTGTTGGTCCAAAATAGAGCACCGTGCGGGACCGTCCCTTGGCAACTTGGGTTATGTTGGTACCTGTACGCTTAGCTTATCCTGTGTGCCCTGAGAACGAGATATGTGCAGCTCCTATCGGGATTTGTCGGCACAGCGGGCGGTCTTGCTGGTCTTGTTTTACCATTATCGAAATGTCTTGTAACCGGGATTCCGAGACTGATCGGGTCTTCCCGGGAGAAGGAATATCCTTCGCTGATCGTGAGAGCTTGTGATGGGCTAAGTTGGGACACCCCTGCAGGGTATAAACTTTCGAGAGCCGTGCCCGTGGTTATGTGGCAGATGGGAATTTGTTAATATCCGGTTGTAGAGAACTTGACACTTGACTTAATTAAAATGCATCAACCGCGTGTGTAGCCGTGATGGTCTCTTTTCGGCGAAGTCCGGGAAGTGAACACGGTTTGTGTTATGGTTGTGCGTAAGTAGTTTCAGGATCACTTCTTGATCACTTCTAGCTTCACGACCGTTGCGTTGCTTCTCTTCTCGCTCTTATTTGTGTATGTTAGCCACCATATTTGCTTAGTGCTTGCTGCAACTCCACCTCATTACCCCATCCTACCCATAAGCTTAAATAGTCTTGATCTCGCGGGTTTTGAGATTGCTGAGTCCTCGTGACTCACAGATACTACAAAAACAGTTGCAGGTGCCGATGAGACCAGTGCAGGTGACGCCACCGAGCTCAAGTGGGAGTTCGATGAAGACCTTGGACGTTACTATGTTTCGTTTCCGGTTGATCAGTAGTGGAGCCCAGTTGGGACGATTGGGGATCTAGCATTTGGGGTTATCTTCCTTTTCATTTGTTTTTGTCCGTAGTCGGACTATGTGTGTACTCTGATGATGTATGTTTAATTCAGGTATTGTGTGAAGTGGCGATTGTAAGCCAACTCTTTATCCCATTCTTGTTCATTACATGGGATTGTGTGAAGATGACCCTTCTTGCGACAAAACCACAATGCGGTTATGCCTCTAAGTCGTGCCTCGACACGTGAGAGATATAGCCGCATCGTGGGCGTTAGAAATGGGTAATCAGAGCCATCCCTGACTTAGGAGCCCCCTGCTTGATCGAATCGCCGACGTTGTTGAGTCTAGAACAAAAATGTTTTGAGTCTTAGGATTATATATATCGGAGAGTAGGCTTCTTTTTACTCCTCAGTCTCTTCGTCGCTCTGGTGAGGTCTCCTGACGTAGATGTTTTGACTTTCCTCTCCTCAAATTTCACTAATTTTTTTTTTAGGATCACGCGGGTATCTTGGGATCGTTCCGATATTCTTGTGACGAGAACATTGTTCTTGGTGCCTCCTGACATTTAGGGGTTGTGGCAGTGTCCCGGGGAGTTGAGCTCCGAGGTGTTGTCGTCACAATTTTATCGTTGCAGTTCTGGAATACCTGAGTTTCGCCGACATCGAAAATCTCTTTTATGCAGCTGTTGGTGAGATAACCTCGACGCCACCCAGTACTGGGGCGGGAGTTCGGGAGTATTGCCATTGCTAGTATAACAGATGCTTTTCGAAGTTGAGGTACATGATTTCCGGAGTTTTCTTGGTTATGTGTTGACGGATGGATACAGCTGGATGTAGGGATTGTTAGTTTGGGTGAGATATTATGCTTCCCCTGTATCCCCAACACCAGATTGCATAACCAGAAAGTTTCGGGAGTTTATAGGTGGGAATTCAAGTAGCTCCTAGAATATCTTTTCGACGGATGTATGATTTGAGATTGGGGTCCAACGTCTAGTGGTTCACTTTTCACGGTCGATTTACAGTGGTCGTGAGGCGTCTTAAAGAATCCTTGGCTATGCCGATTCGGGGACGTCTTGTTTGTCATTCGTGACGTCCGCTGTACGTCATGCCCGTGGGGCCTCATCACGAACACTTTGGGTGAAATCTCTATCATATGTTTGTTTCCGGCTTATTCTGTGAGCCAAATCCTTTGTTTTGTTTTGAATTGTGGTATTCGAGTTGCTTCGAAGTCAAATGTGGATTCCATACCCCCCCCCCCCCCCCCCCCCCCCCCCCCCCCCCCCCCCCCCCCCCCCCCCCCCCCCCCCCCCCCCCCCCCCCCCCCCCCCCCCCCCCCCCCCCCCCCCCCCCCCCCCCCCCCCCCCCCCCGTGAATGATAATCCTTCTTGATCATCAAAATGATCATGTCAATTCTTTCCAACAGGTGTGCTTCTCTTCAAGTTATTCCATACGAGCGTCGTTGAGAAGACTGAGGATTGTCTGCTTCATCCGTCCCCAGGTTGTCTTTATTTGTCCCACCATCCCACCCATTTCTTCAAGGACTCGGATTTCTTAATCAAGTATCCATTTTATTCATGTGAAGTCTCTTCATTCTTTCCTTCAATGTTCTTATCCGATGATTATCATGAAGATGGTCAGGAGTTTCAAGTTCATCATTTATTGTTATCATTTTCTTCCCCGGTGGATTCAATGCAAGTTTTGGTGTTGATCATATCCCTTTCCTCATTTCAAATGCTTTCTCATGCCGGTGCACCTCTTAATCGTTCACTTCTCTCTATTCATTTGCTCCGGAGTGTTGAAGATATCTCAGAAGATTCGCATTTCCATTCTTAATCAGTTCAAGCTATTTCGAGGTTGTTATCTCATTCAAGCCATTTAATTCAACCAATGCAATCTCCCTTTCAAGTAATCATTCAACGGTGTTTCTTTTCAGTGGGCCCTAACCCATAGGTCTTTTCCCAGGATCTTACCTGACTCTTCTGATTTTTTCTGGAGTTATTCTCAATTCCTTTCAAGGTGTGACGTAAGAATGGATTTCCATCAGTCATATGTCTTTCTCCATGATCTTTCAAATTCTTTTCATCGTTGTTTCAACCTTTCTATTCTTCATTCCGGAGTGCCTCAACAATCCCCCCCCCCCCCCCCCCCCCCCCCCCCCCCCCCCCCCCCCCCCCCCCCCCCCCCCCCCCCCCCCCCCCCCCCCCCCCCCCCCCCCCCCCCCCCCCCCCCCCCCCCCCCCCCCCCCCCCCCCCCCCCCCCCCCCCCCCCCCCCCCCCCCCCCCCCCCCCCCCCCCCCCCCCCCCCCCCCCCCCCCCCCCCCCCCCCCCCCCCCCCCCCCCCCCCCCCCCCCCCCCCCCCCCCCCCCCCCCCCCCCCCCCCCCCCCCCCCCCCCCCCCCCCCCCCCCCCCCCCCCCCCCCCCCCCCCCCCCCCCCCCCCCCCCCCCCCCCCCCCCCCCCCCCCCCCCCCCCCCCCCCCCCCCCCCCCCCCCCCCCCCCCCCCCCCCCCCCCCCCCCCCCCCCCCCCCCCCCCCCCCCCCCCCCCCCCCCCCCCCCCCCCCCCCCCCCCCCCCCCCCCCCCCCCCCCCCCCCCCCCCCCCCCCCCCCCCCCCCCCCCCCCCCCCCCCCCCCCCCCCCCCCCCCCCCCCCCCCCCCCCCCCCCCCCCCCCCCCCCCCCCCCCCCCCCCCCCCCCCCCCCCCCCCCCCCCCCCCCCCCCCCCCCCCCCCCCCCCCCCCCCCCCCCCCCCCCCCCCCCCCCCCCCCCCCCCCCCCCCCCCCCCCCCCCCCCCCCCCCCCCCCCCCCCCCCCCCCCCCCCCCCCCCCCCCCCCCCCCCCCCCCCCCCCCCCCCCCCCCCCCCCCCCCCCCCCCCCCCCCCCCCCCCCCCCCCCCCCCCCCCCCCCCCCCCCCCCCCCCCCCCCCCCCCCCCCCCCCCCCCCCCCCCCCCCCCCCCCCCCCCCCCCCCCCCCCCCCCCCCCCCCCCCCCCCCCCCCCCCCCCCCCCCCCCCCCCCCCCCCCCCCCCCCCCCCCCCCCCCCCCCCCCCCCCCCCCCCCCCCCCCCCCCCCCCCCCCCCCCCCCCCCCCCCCCCCCCCCCCCCCCCCCCCCCCCCCCCCCCCCCCCCCCCCCCCCCCCCCCCCCCCCCCCCCCCCCCCCCCCCCCCCCCCCCCCCCCCCCCCCCCCCCCCCCCCCCCCCCCCCCCCCCCCCCCCCCCCCCCCCCCCCCCCCCCCCCCCCCCCCCCCCCCCCCCCCCCCCCCCCCCCCCCCCCCCCCCCCCCCCCCCCCCCCCCCCCCCCCCCCCCCCCCCCCCCCCCCCCCCCCCCCCCCCCCCCCCCCCCCCCCCCCCCCCCCCCCCCCCCCCCCCCCCCCCCCCCCCCCCCCCCCCCCCCCCCCCCCCCCCCCCCCCCCCCCCCCCCCCCCCCCCCCCCCCCCCCCCCCCCCCCCCCCCCCCCCCCCCCCCCCCCCCCCCCCCCCCCCCCCCCCCCCCCCCCCCCCCCCCCCCCCCCCCCCCCCCCCCCCCCCCCCCCCCCCCCCCCCCCCCCCCCCCCCCCCCCCCCCCCCCCCCCCCCCCCCCCCCCCCCCCCCCCCCCCCCCCCCCCCCCCCCCCCCCCCCCCCCCCCCCCCCCCCCCCCCCCCCCCCCCCCCCCCCCCCCCCCCCCCCCCCCCCCCCCCCCCCCCCCCCCCCCCCCCCCCCCCCCCCCCCCCCCCCCCCCCCCCCCCCCCCCCCCCCCCCCCCCCCCCCCCCCCCCCCCCCCCCCCCCCCCCCCCCCCCCCCCCCCCCCCCCCCCCCCCCCCCCCCCCCCCCCCCCCCCCCCCCCCCCCCCCCCCCCCCCCCCCCCCCCCCCCCCCCCCCCCCCCCCCCCCCCCCCCCCCCCCCCCCCCCCCCCCCCCCCCCCCCCCCCCCCCCCCCCCCCCCCCCCCCCCCCCCCCCCCCCCCCCCCCCCCCCCCCCCCCCCCCCCCCCCCCCCCCCCCCCCCCCCCCCCCCCCCCCCCCCCCCCCCCCCCCCCCCCCCCCCCCCCCCCCCCCCCCCCCCCCCCCCCCCCCCCCCCCCCCCCCCCCCCCCCCCCCCCCCCCCCCCCCCCCCCCCCCCCCCCCCCCCCCCCCCCCCCCCCCCCCCCCCCCCCCCCCCCCCCCCCCCCCCCCCCCCCCCCCCCCCCCCCCCCCCCCCCCCCCCCCCCCCCCCCCCCCCCCCCCCCCCCCCCCCCCCCCCCCCCCCCCCCCCCCCCCCCCCCCCCCCCCCCCCCCCCCCCCCCCCCCCCCCCCCCCCCCCCCCCCCCCCCCCCCCCCCCCCCCCCCCCCCCCCCCCCCCCCCCCCCCCCCCCCCCCCCCCCCCCCCCCCCCCCCCCCCCCCCCCCCCCCCCCCCCCCCCCCCCCCCCCCCCCCCCCCCCCCCCCCCCCCCCCCCCCCCCCCCCCCCCCCCCCCCCCCCCCCCCCCCCCCCCCCCCCCCCCCCCCCCCCCCCCCCCCCCCCCCCCCCCCCCCCCCCCCCCCCCCCCCCCCCCCCCCCCCCCCCCCCCCCCCCCCCCCCCCCCCCCCCCCCCCCCCCCCCCCCCCCCCCCCCCCCCCCCCCCCCCCCCCCCCCCCCCCCCCCCCCCCCCCCCCCCCCCCCCCCCCCCCCCCCCCCCCCCCCCCCCCCCCCCCCCCCCCCCCCCCCCCCCCCCCCCCCCCCCCCCCCCCCCCCCCCCCCCCCCCCCCCCCCCCCCCCCCCCCCCCCCCCCCCCCCCCCCCCCCCCCCCCCCCCCCCCCCCCCCCCCCCCCCCCCCCCCCCCCCCCCCCCCCCCCCCCCCCCCCCCCCCCCCCCCCCCCCCCCCCCCCCCCCCCCCCCCCCCCCCCCCCCCCCCCCCCCCCCCCCCCCCCCCCCCCCCCCCCCCCCCCCCCCCCCCCCCCCCCCCCCCCCCCCCCCCCCCCCCCCCCCCCCCCCCCCCCCCCCCCCCCCCCCCCCCCCCCCCCCCCCCCCCCCCCCCCCCCCCCCCCCCCCCCCCCCCCCCCCCCCCCCCCCCCCCCCCCCCCCCCCCCCCCCCCCCCCCCCCCCCCCCCCCCCCCCCCCCCCCCCCCCCCCCCCCCCCCCCCCCCCCCCCCCCCCCCCCCCCCCCCCCCCCCCCCCCCCCCCCCCCCCCCCCCCCCCCCCCCCCCCCCCCCCCCCCCCCCCCCCCCCCCCCCCCCCCCCCCCCCCCCCCCCCCCCCCCCCCCCCCCCCCCCCCCCCCCCCCCCCCCCCCCCCCCCCCCCCCCCCCCCCCCCCCCCCCCCCCCCCCCCCCCCCCCCCCCCCCCCCCCCCCCCCCCCCCCCCCCCCCCCCCCCCCCCCCCCCCCCCCCCCCCCCCCCCCCCCCCCCCCCCCCCCCCCCCCCCCCCCCCCCCCCCCCCCCCCCCCCCCCCCCCCCCCCCCCCCCCCCCCCCCCCCCCCCCCCCCCCCCCCCCCCCCCCCCCCCCCCCCCCCCCCCCCCCCCCCCCCCCCCCCCCCCCCCCCCCCCCCCCCCCCCCCCCCCCCCCCCCCCCCCCCCCCCCCCCCCCCCCCCCCCCCCCCCCCCCCCCCCCCCCCCCCCCCCCCCCCCCCCCCCCCCCCCCCCCCCCCCCCCCCCCCCCCCCCCCCCCCCCCCCCCCCCCCCCCCCCCCCCCCCCCCCCCCCCCCCCCCCCCCCCCCCCCCCCCCCCCCCCCCCCCCCCCCCCCCCCCCCCCCCCCCCCCCCCCCCCCCCCCCCCCCCCCCCCCCCCCCCCCCCCCCCCCCCCCCCCCCCCCCCCCCCCCCCCCCCCCCCCCCCCCCCCCCCCCCCCCCCCCCCCCCCCCCCCCCCCCCCCCCCCCCCCCCCCCCCCCCCCCCCCCCCCCCCCCCCCCCCCCCCCCCCCCCCCCCCCCCCCCCCCCCCCCCCCCCCCCCCCCCCCCCCCCCCCCCCCCCCCCCCCCCCCCCCCCCCCCCCCCCCCCCCCCCCCCCCCCCCCCCCCCCCCCCCCCCCCCCCCCCCCCCCCCCCCCCCCCCCCCCCCCCCCCCCCCCCCCCCCCCCCCCCCCCCCCCCCCCCCCCCCCCCCCCCCCCCCCCCCCCCCCCCCCCCCCCCCCCCCCCCCCCCCCCCCCCCCCCCCCCCCCCCCCCCCCCCCCCCCCCCCCCCCCCCCCCCCCCCCCCCCCCCCCCCCCCCCCCCCCCCCCCCCCCCCCCCCCCCCCCCCCCCCCCCCCCCCCCCCCCCCCCCCCCCCCCCCCCCCCCCCCCCCCCCCCCCCCCCCCCCCCCCCCCCCCCCCCCCCCCCCCCCCCCCCCCCCCCCCCCCCCCCCCCCCCCCCCCCCCCCCCCCCCCCCCCCCCCCCCCCCCCCCCCCCCCCCCCCCCCCCCCCCCCCCCCCCCCCCCCCCCCCCCCCCCCCCCCCCCCCCCCCCCCCCCCCCCCCCCCCCCCCCCCCCCCCCCCCCCCCCCCCCCCCCCCCCCCCCCCCCCCCCCCCCCCCCCCCCCCCCCCCCCCCCCCCCCCCCCCCCCCCCCCCCCCCCCCCCCCCCCCCCCCCCCCCCCCCCCCCCCCCCCCCCCCCCCCCCCCCCCCCCCCCCCCCCCCCCCCCCCCCCCCCCCCCCCCCCCCCCCCCCCCCCCCCCCCCCCCCCCCCCCCCCCCCCCCCCCCCCCCCCCCCCCCCCCCCCCCCCCCCCCCCCCCCCCCCCCCCCCCCCCCCCCCCCCCCCCCCCCCCCCCCCCCCCCCCCCCCCCCCCCCCCCCCCCCCCCCCCCCCCCCCCCCCCCCCCCCCCCCCCCCCCCCCCCCCCCCCCCCCCCCCCCCCCCCCCCCCCCCCCCCCCCCCCCCCCCCCCCCCCCCCCCCCCCCCCCCCCCCCCCCCCCCCCCCCCCCCCCCCCCCCCCCCCCCCCCCCCCCCCCCCCCCCCCCCCCCCCCCCCCCCCCCCTTATAACCCAACCGCGTAAGGAACGCAAAAATCAAGGAACATAACACCGGTATGATGGAAACTAGGGCGGCAAGATTGGAACAAAACACCAGGCATAAGGCCGAGCCTTCCACCCTTTACCAAGTATATAGGTGCATTAAAGTAAACAAGATATAATAATGATATCCCAACAATATCCATGTTCCAACGAGGAACAAACTCCATCTTCACCTGCAACTACCAACGCTATAAGAGGGGCTGAGCAAAGCGGTAACATAGCCAAACAACGGTTTGCTAGGAGAGGTGGGTTAGAGGCTGACATGGCAAATGGGAGGCATGATATAGCTAGTGGTAGGTATCGCAACATAGCAATAGAACAAGCAACTAGCAAGCAAAGATTGAAGTGATTTCGAGGGTATGGTCATCTTTCCTGAGATCCCGCAAGGAAGAAGAACGAGTCCATGAAGAAGACAAACGGACGATGTCGAACAAATCCTCACAAACGCGACGTCATCGAAACTAACCCGAAGAAGCAATACCGAAAAGAAGCAAACAACATGGTAAACAACCATCACATAAACATGGCATGATGCACAACCA
>JAAAWM010010480.1:0-42245 GCA_036873465.1 Thinopyrum obtusiflorum | reverse complement strand
CTAGCCTGTATGACTATGGTAATGAATATCTCTTCCGGACTAACCCCTCCAGTTTATATAGACACTGGGGGGATCTAGGGTTTACATAGAATCGGTTACATAAGAAGGAATCTTCATAATCGGTCGCCAGGCTTGCCTTCCACGCCAAGGAGAGTCCAATCCGGACACGGGTATAGGCTTCGGCCTTCATGTCTTCACAGCCCATCAGTCCGGCCCATGGACAACAGGCCGGACACCCGAGGACCCCTTAGTCCAGGACTCCCCCAGTGGGTATTTGTCGATGCTGGGGTGCTCAGCCCTTTGCTCCATTCTCTGTCAGCACCTGCCATTCCCAACTCCGGTTGGGGCCACGAGAGGCTGGCGAGCTCCTGTCTTGTCCCCGTCTGGCTTAGGCTGAGGAGGTTGAAGGACCACGGCGTGACTACGCCCATGGTGGTGAAGGAGTTCATCTGGCACCGAGTTGCTCCGCTTCGCCGCCATTCTCGCCCGATGTGTGCTTTGCTCAGCAGTCAGGACCATATGAGGCTTCAGGAGTCCGGGCTCCCTCTCGAGACGCGGTGAACAGTGGGGGGGGGGGGGGGGGGGGGGGGGGGGGGGGGGGGGGGGGGGGGGGGGGGGGGGGGGGGGGGGGGGGGGGGGGGGGGGGGGGGGGGGGGGGGGGGGGGGGGGGGGGGGGGGGGGGGGGGGGGGGGGGGGGGGGGGGGGGGGGGGGGGGGGGGGGGGGGGGGGGGGGGGGGGGGGGGGGGGGGGGGGGGGGGGGGGGGGGGGGGGGGGGGGGGGGGGGGGGGGGGGGGGGGGGGGGGGGGGGGGGGGGGGGGGGGGGGGGGGGGGGGGGGGGGGGGGGGGGGGGGGGGGGGGGGGGGGGGGGGGGGGGGGGGGGGGGGGGGGGGGGGGGGGGGGGGGGGGGGGGGGGGGGGGGGGGGGGGGGGGGGGGGGGGGGGGGGGGGGGGGGGGGGGGGGGGGGGGGGGGGGGGGGGGGGGGGGGGGGGGGGGGGGGGGGGGGGGGGGGGGGGGGGGGGGGGGGGGGGGGGGGGGGGGGGGGGGGGGGGGGGGGGGGGGGGGGGGGGGGGGGGGGGGGGGGGGGGGGGGGGGGGGGGGGGGGGGGGGGGGGGGGGGGGGGGGGGGGGGGGGGGGGGGGGGGGGGGGGGGGGGGGGGGGGGGGGGGGGGGGGGGGGGGGGGGGGGGGGGGGGGGGGGGGGGGGGGGGGGGGGGGGGGGGGGGGGGGGGGGGGGGGGGGGGGGGGGGGGGGGGGGGGGGGGGGGGGGGGGGGGGGGGGGGGGGGGGGGGGGGGGGGGGGGGGGGGGGGGGGGGGGGGGGGGGGGGGGGGGGGGGGGGGGGGGGGGGGGGGGGGGGGGGGGGGGGGGGGGGGGGGGGGGGGGGGGGGGGGGGGGGGGGGGGGGGGGGGGGGGGGGGGGGGGGGGGGGGGGGGGGGGGGGGGGGGGGGGGGGGGGGGGGGGGGGGGGGGGGGGGGGGGGGGGGGGGGGGGGGGGGGGGGGGGGGGGGGGGGGGGGGGGGGGGGGGGGGGGGGGGGGGGGGGGGGGGGGGGGGGGGGGGGGGGGGGGGGGGGGGGGGGGGGGGGGGGGGGGGGGGGGGGGGGGGGGGGGGGGGGGGGGGGGGGGGGGGGGGGGGGGGGGGGGGGGGGGGGGGGGGGGGGGGGGGGGGGGGGGGGGGGGGGGGGGGGGGGGGGGGGGGGGGGGGGGGGGGGGGGGGGGGGGGGGGGGGGGGGGGGGGGGGGGGGGGGGGGGGGGGGGGGGGGGGGGGGGGGAGCTCCAGGCCTGGAGTGCGTCCCTCGAGCAGCAGGTGGAGGCACGCAAAGCCGCCCTTGCGTCGCTGAGGGGGACGCCTGCCAAGGAAGAAGAGGTTCGGAAGCGCGAGGAGACGCTGGATCTGGAAGCCGTGGAGCGTAGCCTCGAGCTTGAGCAATTGGAGACGAGGGCCCCCCCCCCCCCCCCCCCCCCCCCCCCCCCCCCCCCCCCCCCCCCCCCCCCCCCCCCCCCCCCCAGCGTCAGGTTGCCCAAGCGGAAGATGCCGTTGGTGCACGCGAGGCTAAAGCTCAGGAGGAGGTCGCTCGCCGGGTGGCCGAGGTTCGCGCGGGTCTTGAGGGTTGGCATGGACTGAAGCTGCAGCCTGTGGAGACTAAGGCTATAGGCAGGGCCGCTTCCCTTGGGCCCAGGCTTGCTGAGGTAGAGAGGCGCGAGGAGGCCACAGCAGCCGCCCTGGTCATGGCGCAGGCGGAGTTGGCCTCCGCCCGCGCCGAGCTGCTTTCTCTTCAGAAACGGGTTGATGACGCTGAGGCCGTCGCGCGGCAAAATAGGGAAGAAGTGCTTCAGCGGCGGACATTGGAGCGCGAGCACGCCCCCATGCTGCAGGACCTCAGGGTCAGGGCCAATGCGGAGCTGGGCCATGTCTGTGATGAGAATGCACCGCATCCCCACTCGGATGACTACGCCAGTCACCTGTGCTTCTTCGCCGACGTGGTGATGCGCCTGGAAGCCCGGTCTGATAGAGCTCGCCAGCTTGTGGAAGAGAGAAGCCGGGGCCTGCTCAAGCGTGCGTTCTCCCGTGTCTTCAGCCATCTTTGGAACACCTTCCCCGACTTCGACTTCGACGCCGCCATTGCCCCCGTACCGCAGGCCATCTGGGGCGACCTGGCGCGGTGGGTGGAGGACAACGTGGATGCGCTGGTCAGAGCCTTCGCTTCTGAATACGACACGGTGGTGGTCACTGCAGACGAAGGTGACGTGGTTGACGATGGCGATGCCGGCGTCGGTGAAGGTGGAGGCGACGCCAACGACGGTGACAGCGACGCCAGCGGTGCGTCTGAAGATGACGTGGGGGACACGGCGAGCGACATATCCGGCTGATCTCACGTTTCCCTGCTGTTTACCCTATAAAAACTTGGGCGCGGCCCCTAAAGATTGTAAGAGCATTTTGAGAGGGGGAGCCCCTCATGCAAGCAAATCGCAGTTTTCATTCTTCTATGTCAAACTGGGTATGCGCCTTTGCGTGACCGTGAGTCCGATGGAGAGTCTTCAGTGTGGCTTACCTTAGCCAGCGCATGCCCTGAGCTGGGTCATGAGCTCTTGAGGAACTTCTGAAGAGTCTGCTGACTCGCCCAAGAGGGCCTCGCGAGAATCCAGCGCCGACAGTGACGTTGACGCACGCGGCGCACATGCTGCGCCCTGCCCCGCTCGTGGGGAGCCCGCGAAGGGGAGGCGGCGAGCGTAAGCTCCGGGGTAAGGGAAGAACCAAATAGCAAGAAACCGTCGAACGAGAAAAAGCACCCCCCGCACTCATCAACGAAAATTCAATTTCAACTCAAATCTAAATCCAGTAGGCAAGGCTACAGAAAAGAGATCCAAAGCAAATGGCCGCGTCCGGCGCCTAGTCTAGTCTTCTTGTCTTCAAGTCTTCTCACCAGCGCGGAGCTAAGTGCTGCCACTAGGACGTGGGAGGGAGCCCCCGAGGCCCGAGGGCGGCTCTCCTGAGGCTCCGGGGCGTGTACAGCCCCACTCATTATTACGTGAGAGTGTCACGGGCAGCGATCTTCACAGGCGTGAGCCTTACTTCATATCGCCAGACATGGGCCCCGCCTTGCGCCTCCCTCGGCCACCGTTGGGGGTGACCGGAAACCAGGATGCCACCAAAGGGGTAAAGGGGACGCTAGCGGCGCCCTCGGCGACCACGGGTCCTCTGCCGGGGGTAGGCTTTTCAGCACCTCCCTAGCAGAGGGCCTACCTCCGGGGGGCAGCGTGCTCCGTGTGACGCGGGGAGGGATCTGGCTCCCGACCACTCTCCTGCAGCCCCCAGCGCGATCCCCCTGGCGGAAGGGAGGCCGCCGAGCTGGGGCCGCCAGCCGCTGTGGTGACCTGATCCCCCTGCGACTCATGGTTAGCGTAAGCTTGCTCCTGAGGGATTAGTGGTACCCTGTATCTGTTATCGACGGCGCGGTTGGTGGGGCTCTCTGGCGGCTCCTGGAAGGCTTCAGCTCCTAATGCCTCCTCCTCCCAACCTGGCCCGAGGAACGAGCCAGGGTTGTCCTCCGGCGTGTACTCCTGGTCCATCATGCGGGGCACATAGGCCTCCGAGGCTGCTGCCCCGAAGACCTCGCCGAAGTGCCCCACGCTCCATGTTGCCCAGCCTGTCATACCGCCCTGAGGATGGCAGGGTGGTGCTCCGATAGGGCCGTACGCGGCAAGGCTTGTGCTTGCACCCATCTGGGGTGGTGCGGGCGCGGCAGGGCGCCCTCCACCGTGGGTCATGTTGACGTCGACGAGGCCCTCGGGCGCATCCGGGAGCACGCGGGTGCGGCGTGGCCTGCCGCGGGACCCAGCCGCCGCCTGAGGCGTGAGCTGATAGCAGAAGGGCGGCGCTCCCGTGGCCGCCGTGTCTAGTAGCTCGGCGATGCATTCCAGCAGCGCATCCCGGCCGCTCTCCATCAGTCGGCACCACAGCAGCTCCCGCGCCACTATGAGTGCGGCCCGCATGTTCGCCTGCTCCCGCCGGGTGTGTGGCGCCGTTGCCGCGGCGTGGCTTGCGGCCCTTGCAGCGGCTCGCGCTTGTCGTGGAGTGAGGGTGGAAGGCGCCTGGCCGTGCCGTCCGCGCCCAGCAGCGTTAGGTGGCGCCAGTGCCGCCTGGAGCATGGGGTTGAGGTCTTCCTGGGCAGGCGGCGCCGCCCGGGCGGGCCAGGCTACCCAGCGGTCGACGTCAGCCCTCGGGTCGCTGGACATCGAAACCGCGGAGCGTCGGCGGATCGACTGGTGGGGAAGAGACTCCGGCGCACCCCTAGCTGGCGTGCCAAATGTCGGATCACGGGTTCCGGCAAAACCCTTAAGGTTCAAACTCTGGGGTGCGCGCGAAGTTCTTTCCCTACCGATCCACGCCCTAGCTTGCTAAGATCTCGCGGACGAACTCAACGAACTCACAACACAAGAGACACAAGATTTATACTGGTTCCGGCCACCGTTGTGGTGTAATACCCTACTCCAGTGTGGTGGTGGTGGATTGCCTCTTGGGCTGATGATGAACAGTACAAAGGGGGAAGAACAGCCTCCTGAGGATGAGGTGTTCTTGTGCTTGGTGAACTTGTGTGGGTGAGGATTACTCAAGATGAGATCGAGCCGCCTCTCCATGAGTTATCTCCTACGGTGGTGGCTAGTTCTACTTATATAGGCCCTGGTCCTCTTCCCAAATATTGAGCGGGAAGGGAGCCAACAATGGCCAATTTGAAAGGGGATAGCTATTACAGCTTATCCTGACAAAAGCGGTCTTCACCTGCAAAAGGCTCTGGTGGTGACGCCGCCTTGGGCTCCATGGTGACCTCCATCTTGCCGTCCTGCTGGTCTTGGTCTCGTTACACTGATATGGAAACCTTTGCTTGATGCCTCAGTACTCCGCGCCTGTGCTTGCCTCCTTAGCACCAAAGAGGAAACAAGGATGCTGCGCGCGCTGGCGCCCGCCTGGTGCCCGCCTGGTCTCGATCGTCATGGCTCACGTCACGAGAACCTCGCGAGGTTTGCCTTGCCTTGATCTCTCCGCCCCTCGCGAGCCTGCCTGGCGAGGCCGCTCCTAAGGAGGTCTTGTGTCATCTGCCTCATGAGGCTTGGCCCCTCGCGAGGGTCTTGGATGCCTTGTTGATGAAGATGGGCCGCACGGGCCTGCTAGCAAAGCCACGCCGTGGGCCGCGAGCAGGCAAGTCTGGGGACCCCTGTTCCTAGAACGCCGACACCACCCAACTGTCCTTGATCATGGACACGGCTAGTAGAATAGTTTGACACTCTGCAGAGGTTGCACACTTTACCCACAAGATCCGGGAAGCTTTCGTGTCATCCACGATCCCGCAGTACCTCAAGTACTCAGGGGAAGCACCCGATCACTACCTTTCCCTAGGCGTGACTAACAAGGAGTCCACTCGATTGGTAGCAGCCCCCGTGCCAAACATTGTCACATAATAAATTTTTGTGGAGCCACGCTCCCATATTGATCACATAACACAAGCACGAGGTACCAACGGTGTGTCTGGTGCCCTGTAAAAACAGTCATGGCCGCCCTACCTGGCACGACCCCGTCCCGAGAGTGACCACGCCACTCCCGTCACTAGTAATGCGGGCATCCATGCTAGCATGAACTAGGTAATCAGTAATGCCCTTTCCCATATAAGGGTAGCGTGGTTGCGCATGTTTGATGGGGACGGTCGATAAATCTTAAATCTAATCTATCTCTGTAAACAACACTTTCATCAAGCCTCGGTACACTACCTCTCCACCAAGTAGTGACCTAGTTCATCATCATCTCCTAGGGGCATTAGTGGCAACCACTAGGGCTCTTTGCAAGTATGTCAAACCACACTTGTTTCTTTCCATGCATAACCCTGACCCATTTTGCGTAGCCAACTACTATAGCATCTTTCTTCAACCCACCAACACAACTCTAAGCAAGGGTAGAGTCATGAACAATGCAAGTATCAACGGAGTATGCAACGGAGGCAAGCCTAGCATGGTTGCCATTCAAGATATATCATGCACTCAATGAAACAACGAAAATGTTATTATGATGTAAAATGGTTCATCATGGTCAAAGGGCTGCTTACCTCGCTCCACAAGGTCTTTGATACGTCTCCAACGTATCTATAATTTTTGATTGTTCCATGCTATTATATTATCTGTTTTGGATGTTTAATGGGCTTTACTATACACTTTTATATTATTTTTGGGACTAACCTACTAACCCAAGGCCCAGTGCAAATTGCTGTTTTTTTTTTGCCTATTTCAGTGTTTCGTAGAAAAGGAATATCAAACGGAGTCCAAACGGAATGAAACCTTCGGGAGAGTTATTTTTGGAACAAACGTGATCCAGAGGACTTGGAATGGACGTCAAGAAATCAACGAGGAGGCCACGAGGTAGGGAGGCACGCCTGCCCCTGGGCGCGCCCCCCACCCTCATGGGCCCCTCGTAGCTCCACCCACCTACTTCTTCCTCCTATATATATCCATATACCCCGAAACCAACTAGGAGCACCACAAAACTCTATTTCCACCGCTGCAACCTACAGTACCCGTGAGATCCCATCTTGAGGCCATTTCCGACGCTCCACCGGAGGGGGAATCGATCATGGAGGGCATCTACATCAACACCATAGCTTCTCCGATGATGTGTGAGTAGTGTACCTCAGACCTTCGGGTCCATAGTTATTAGCTAGATGGCTTGTTCTCTCTCTTTGGATCTCAATACAAAGTTCTCCTCGATCTTCTTGGAGATCTATTCGATGTAACTCTTTTTGCGGTGTGTTTGTTGAGATCCGATGAATTGTGGGTTTATGATCAAGATTATCTATGAACAATATTTGAATCTCCTCTGAATTATTTTATGTATGATTGGTTATCTTTGCAAGTCTCTTCGAATTATCAGTTTGGTTTGGCCTACTAGATTGATCTTTCTTGCAATGGGAGAAGTGCTTAGCTTTGGGTTCAATCTTGCGTTGCTCGATCCCAGTGACAGAAGGGGAAAGGACACGTATTGTATTGTTGCCATCGAGGATAAAAAGATGGGGTTTATATCATATTGCTTGAGTTTATCCCTCTACATCATGTCGTCTTGCCTAATGCGTTACTCTATTCTTATGAACTTAATACTCTAGATGCATGCTGCAGAGCGGTTGATGTGTGGAGTAATAGTAGTAGATGCAGGCAGGAGTCGGTCTACTTGTCGCAGACGTGATGCCTATATACATGATCATGCCTAGATATTCTCATAATTATGCGCTTTTCTATCAATTGCTCGACAGTAATTTATTCACCCACCGTAATACTTATGCTATCTTGAGAGAAGCCACTAGTGAAACCTATGGCCCCCGGGTCTATTTTCCATCATATAAGTTTCCAATCTATTTTTACTTTGCAATCTTTACTTTCAACCTTTATCATAAAAATACAAAAAATATTATCTTCTCTATCAGATCTCACTTTTGCAAGTGGCCGTGAAGGGATTGACAACCCTTTACCGCGTTGGTTGCAAGGTTCTTATTTGTTTGTGTAGGTACGAGGGACTTGCGTGTGGCCTCCTACTGGATTGATACCTTGGTTCTCAAAAACTGAGGGAAATAGTTATGCTACTTTGCTGCATCACCCTTTCCTCTTCAAGGGAAAAGCAACGCATGCTCAAGAGGTAGCAAGAAGGATTTCTGGCGACGTTGCCGGGGAGTCTACGCACAAGTCAAGACATACTAAGTACTCATCACAAACTCTTATCCCTCGCATTACATTATTTGCCATTTGCCTCTCGTTTTCCTCTCCCCCACTTCACCCTTGCCATTTTATTCGCCCTCTCTTTCCGTTCGCCTCTTCTTCGCTTGCTTCTTGTTTGCTTGTGTGTTGGATTGCTTGCTTGTCATGATGGCTCAAGATAATACTAAATTGTGTGACTTTGCCAATACCAACAACAATGATTTTCTTAGCACTCCGATTGCTCCTCTTACCGATGCTGAATCTTGTGAAATTAATGCTGCTTTGCTAAATCTTGTCATGAAAGATCAATTCGCCGGCCTTCCTAGTGAAGATGCCGCTACCCATCTAAACAGCTTTGTTGATTTGTGTGATATGCAAAAGAAGAAAGATGTGGACAATGATATTGATAAATTGAAGCTATTTCCTTTTTCGCTTAGAGATCATGCTAAAACTTGGTTTTCGTCTTTGCCTAAAAATAGTATCGATTCATGGAATAAGTGCAAAGATGCTTTTATCTCTAAGTATTTTCCTCCTGCTAAGATCATCTCTCTTAGAAACGATATTATGAATTTTAAGCAACTTGATCATGAACATGTTGCACAAGCTTGGGAGGGAATGAAATTAATGATACGTAATTGCCCTACACATGGTTTGAACTTATGGATGATTATACAAAAAATTTATGCCGGATTGAATTTTGCTTCTAGAAATCTTTTAGATTCAGCCGCGGGAGGCACTTTTATGGAAATCACTTTAGGAGAAGCTACTAAACTTCTATATAATATTATGGTTAATTATTCTCAATGGCACACTGAAAGATCTACTAGTAAAAAGGTGCATGCAATCGAAGAAATTAATGTTTTGAGTGGAAAGTTGGATGAACTTATGAAATTGTTTGCTAATAAGAGTGTTTCTTCTGATCCCAATGATATGCCTTTGTCTACTTTGATTGAGAATAATAATGAATCTATGGATGTGAATTTTGTTGGTAGGAACAATTTTGGTAACAACGCTTATAGAGGAAACTTTAATCCTAGGCCGTATCCTAGTAATTCCTCTAATAATTATGGTAATTCCTACAACAACTCTTATGGAAATTTTAATAAGATGCCCTCTGATTTTGAGACTAGTGTTAAAGAATTTATGATTTCTCAAAAGAATTTCAAAGCCTTGCTTGAAGAAAAATTGCCTAAGATTGATGAGTTAGCTAGGAACATGGATAGAATTTCTCTTGATGTTGATTCTTTGAAACATAGATCTATTCCACCTAAGCATGATATCAATGAGTCTCTCAAGTCTATGAGAATTTCCATTGATGAGTGCAAAGAAAGAACCGCTAGGATGCATGCTAAAAAAGATTGCTTTATGAAAGTGTGTTCTTCTAGTTTCCATGATAATAAGGATGAAGATCTAAAAGTGATTGATGTTTCTCCTATTAAATCCTTGTTTTGCAATATGAATCTTGATGGGACTGGAGATGAGTCAACTTTAGTTAAAAGGCGTCCCAATGATTCGGAGTTTTTAGATCTTGATGCAAAAATTGATAAAAGTCGGATTGAAGAGGTCAAAACTTTACGTAGCAATGAACCCACTATTTTGGATTTCAAGGAATTCAATTATGATAATTATTCTTTAATAGATTGTATTTCCTTGTTGCAATCCGTGCTAAATTCTCCGCATGCTTATAGTCAAAATAAGGCTTTTACCAAACATATCGTTGATGCTTTAATGCAATCTTATGAAGAAAAGCTTGAATTGGAAGTTTCTATCCCTAGAAAACTTTATGATGAGTGGGAACCTACTATTAAAATTAAGATTAAAGATCATGAATGCTATGCTTTGTGTGATTTGGGTGCTAGTGTTTCCACGATTCCAAAAACTTTGTGTGATATGTTAGGTTTCCGTGAATTTGATGATTGCTCTTTAAACTTGCACCTTGCGGATTCCACCATTAAGAAACCTATGGGAAGAATTAATGTTCTTATTGTTGCAAATAGGAATTATGTGCCCGTAGATTTCATTGTTCTTGATATAGATTGCAATCCTTCATGTCCTATTATTCTTGGTAGACCTTTCCTTAGAACGATTGGTGCAATTATTGATATGAAAGAAGGGAATATTAGATTCCAATTTCTGTTAAGGAAAGGCATGGAACATTTTCCTAGAAAAAAATTAAATTACCTTATGAATCTATTATGAGAGCTACTTATGGATTGCATGCCAAAGATGACAATACCTAGATCTATTCTTGCCTTTATGCCTAGCTAGGGGCGTTAAACGATAGCGCTTGTTGGGAGGCAACCCAATTTTATTTTTGTTTCTTGCTTTTTGGTTATGTTTAGGAATAAATAATTCATCTTGCCTCTGGTTAGATGTTTTTTTATGTTTTAATTAGTGTTTGTGCCAAGTAGAACCTTTGGGAAGACTTGGGTGAAATCTTTTTGATCTTGCTGTAAAAAACAGAAACTTTAGCGCTCACGAGATTAGCTACAACATTTTACTGGAGAGTGCTATTTAGTTGATTCTTTTTGCAGATGATTAATAGATAAATTCCTCACGTCCAGAAATTTATTTTAGAATTTTTAGAGTTCCAGAACTATGCGTTTGATACAGATTACTACAGACTATTCTGTTTTTGACAGATTCTGTTTTTCGTGTGTTGTTTGCTTATTTTGATGAATCTATGGCTAGTATCAGAGGTTATGAACCATAGAGAAGTTGGAATACAGTAGGTTTAACACCAATATAAATAAAGAATGAGTTCATTAAAGTACCTTGAAGTGGTGGTTTGTTTTCTTTCGCTAACGGAGCTAATGAGATTTTCAGTTAAGTTTTGTGTTGTGAAGTTTTCAAGTTTTGGGTAAAGATTTGATGGATTATGGAGCGTCTTGTAAGTAAATAAAAGTGTGATGATCATCATTATTAGAGCATTGTCCCAAGTGAGGAAAGGATGATGGAGACTATGATTCCCCCACAAGTCGGGATGAGACTCCCCCCCCCCCCCCCCCCCCCCCCCAAAAAAAAGAAGAGAAAAAAAGAAGAAGGCCCAAATAAAAAAATAAAAAAATGAGAGAAAAAGAGAGAAGGGACAATGTTACTATCCTTTTACCACACTTGTGCTTCAAAGTAGCACCATGATCTTCATGATAGAGAGTCTCCTATGTTGTCACTTTCATATACTAGTGGGAATTTTACATTTTAGAACTTGGCTTGTATATTCCAATGATGGGCTTCCTCAAAATGCCCTAGGTCTTCGTGAGCAAGCGAGTTGGATGCACACCCACTTAGTTTCTTTTGTTGAGCTTTCATACACTTATAGCTCTAGTGCATCCGTTGCATGGCAATCCCTACTCACTCACATTGATATCTATTGATGGGCATCTCCATAGCCCATTGATACGCCTAGTTGATGTGAGACTATATTCTCTTTTTTGTCTTCTCCACAACCACCATTCTATTCCACATATAGTGATATATTCATGGCTCACACTCATGTATTGCGTGAAGATTGAAAAAGTTTGAGAACATCAAAAGTATGAAACAATTGCTTGGCTTGTCATCGGGGTTGTGCATGGTTAAATACTTTGTGTGCTGAAGATAGAGCATAGCCAGACTATATGATTTTGTAGGGATGACTTTCTTGGGCCATGTTATTTTGAGAAGACATGATTGCTTAGTTAGTATGCTTGAAGTATTATTATTTTTATGTCAATATTAAACTTTTGTCTTGAATCTTTCAGATCTGAACATTCATGCTACAATAAAGAAAATTACATTGAGAAATATGTTAGGTAGCATTCCACATCAAAAATTCTGTTTTTATCATTTACCTACTCGAGGACGAGCAGGAATTAAGCTTGGGGATGCTTGATACGTGTCCAACGTATCCGTAATTTTTGATTGTTCCATCCTATTATATTATCTGTTTTGGATGTTTAATGGGCTTTACTATACAGTTTTATATTATTTTTGGGACTAACCTACTAACCCAAGGCCCAGTGCAAATTGCTGTTTTTTTTGCCTATTTCAGTGTTTCGCAGAAAAGGAATATCAAACGGAGTCCAAACGGAATAAAACCTTCGGGAGAGTTATTTTTGGAACAAACGTGATCCAGAGGACTTGGAGTGGACGTCAAGAAATCAACGAGGAGGCCACGAGGCAGGGAGGCGCGCCTGCCCCCCTGGGCGCACCCCCCACCCTCGTGGGCCCCTCGTAGCTCCACCGACCTACTTCTTCCTCCTATATATATCCATATACCCTGAAACCAACCAGGAGCACCACAAAACCCTATTTCCACCGCCGCAACCTTCTGTACCCATGAGATCCCATCTTGGGGCCTTTTCCGGCGCTCCGCCGGAGGGGGAATCGATCACGGAGGGCTTCTACATCAACACCATAGCCTCTCCGATGATGTGTGAGTAGTTTACCTCAGACCTTCGGGTCCATAGTTATTAGCTAGATGGCTTCTTCTCTCTCTTTGGATCTCAATACAAAGTTATCCTCGATCTTCTTGGAGATCTATTCGATGTAACTCTTTTTGCGGTGTATTTGTCGAGATTCGATGAATTGTGGGTTTATGATCAAGATTATCTATGAACAATATTTGAATCTCCCCTGAATTCTTTTATGTATGATTGGTTATCTTTGCAAGTCTCTTCAAATTATCAGTTTGGTTTGGCCTACTAGATTGATCTTTCTTGCAATGGGAGAAGTGCTTAGCTTTGGGTTCAATCTTGCGTTGCTCGATCCCAGTGACAGAAGGGGAAACTACACGTATTGTATTGTTGCCATCGAGGATAAAAAGATGGGGTTTATATCATATTGCTTGAGTTTATCCCTCTACATCATGTCATCTTGCCTAATGTGTTACTCTGTTCTTATGAACTTAATACTCTAGATGCATGCTGGATAGCGGTCGATGTGTGGAGTAATAGTAGTAGATGCAGGCAGGAGTCGGTCTACTTGTCGCGGACGTGATGCCTATATACATGATCATGACTAGATATTCTCATAATTATGTGCTTTTCTATCAATTGCTCGACAGTAATTTGTTCACCCACCGTAATACTTATGCTATCTTGAGAGAAGCCACTAGTGAAACCTATGGCCCCCGGGTCTATTTTCCATCATATAAGTTTCCAATCTATTTTTACTTTGCAATCTTTACTTTCAACCTTTATCATAAAAATACCAAAAATATTATCTTCTCTATCAGATCTCACTTTTGCAAGTGGCCGTGAAGGGATTGACAACCCCTTTATTGCGTTGGTTGCAAGGTTCTTATTTGTTTGTGTAGGTACGAGGGACTTGCGTGTGGCCTCCTACTGGATTGATACCTTGGTTCTCAAAAACTGAGAGAAATACTTACGCTACTTTGCTGCATCACCCTTTCCTCTTCAAGGGAAAACCAACACATGCTCAAGAGGTAGCAGTCTTCAATCCTTCTGGTCCATCTCCGAGCATCCCGTCTATTTCGTTAACTAACGTCTGAAACAATGACAATAAGTAACACAACAAGGCAAAAACAAAAGTGTTCTAAAAATGTGAGTTGGACTTTTCTAGGACCCCCCTGGTGATATAAAAATGACCAAAGTGATTTCATTGGGATTGGATTAGTAGATATTTTTGAACATTTCAATATGACGAAATCAAGGGATTAATGGATTTGCAAGAAGTGTACAGAAACATTATTTTGAAAAATGCGCAAAGGCACCCATTTAACAAGGAATGATTTTAGAAGCATCTAGGAGTTGCTTTCACTGGATTTAGAGTTCAAATGATTTTCCTATGAATTTGCAAAGTTGGAAATATATGGAGAAATGGACCAATATTTTATGTGGCATAGAAGGCATTGGGAAAAATGTGCAGATACTAAGTTTTGAACTTATAATTATCTTAGAATTTGTGTCATGGAATTTTGATCAAATTTGAGCTCTCAGTGATTTTCTAAAATTTATCACAAAAATTGAAAAATGGGATTTCATAAATATTTGTGAAGGAAATGCTTCTGGAAAAATGTGCAAATTGCACCATCTGATAGAGCATGATTTACGGAGTCACTAGAAATTTGAATCACCAAATTTGGACTTCAAATGAATTGATTATGGATTTTACAACATTTATGGAAAATAAAAGGAAGAAAAGATATCAGCTTATAAAGCGCACTCGGCGAAGCCCAGCTAAACAGCGCCTACTGGGCTCATCCCAGTGGCTCAGCTGCGCGAGGGAGGTGGTGACGCCGAAGGCGCATTGTGTGAGGGCGCCACCCAGCGGGGCAAGCGGATCGGCCCGAAGCCGTGTCCACTTAACCCGACTGGTAGGCCGGCTCGGTCGCCTTTGCCGCTGACAGGCGGGCCCTCTGCTAGCTGGCGGGGTGGTCGTCCCCTACCTCGCGCCTGAGGCAGAGGAGCGACAGGGGAGGCGAGGCCGAGCGCACGCTGGCGCTGATCCCCGGCGACTCAGGCAGTCCCCGGTGGCGTACCGTGCACCGACGGACTCGGGACGCCGAGCCGCGTCCATCCTGGGGCTTCACGCGGGCTGGGAGGATCTGGGGCAACAGCGACCTTGGCGCCGGCGGGCAGCGTCGGGAGTGGATGGGCGCGACGCCGTGGGCACAGGGGCAGGGGGGGAGATGGAGCGAGAGGGCTCCGCTGGCCTGCGGTGCTTCTCCTGGTGGTCAATGGAGAGGAGGGGAGGCTCTGGTTCGCTGGAGCCGGGCGGAGGCACACGCCGACCATGGCGGCCATGGAGAGGGAAAGAGAGCATGGGAGGGAGAGGGATGTTGTCTGGGAGGCGCACGGGAGAGAGGGAGAGCAAGGAGAGGCCAG
The DNA here is from genome assembly GCA_036873465.1 of Thinopyrum obtusiflorum. Lineage (NCBI taxonomy): Eukaryota > Viridiplantae > Streptophyta > Magnoliopsida > Poales > Poaceae > Thinopyrum > Thinopyrum obtusiflorum. The sequence continues at coordinate 27,196 of JAAAWM010010480.1, read as the reverse complement.
AGAAGAGGTCGGGAGTAACTTATATGGGCGTGGCCGCAGTGCACCGTGGGCAGCGTCCACGGACGTGCTCGGGTGAGCTCGTAGAGGGGACGGGAGAGAGGTTCTGGAGGGGCCCGGCAGCGTGGCGTGTCCCGGACGCCGAGGCCACCTCGGGAGACATCACCCCGATGCCCAAGTCTATCATATGCCCTTGGCATGGGTGAGCTACAGTGCGGGAGAGCACTGTAGTGTGCTCCAGAGCGCGAGCTCTGCATGCACTGGCATTGTTTATGTGCCATGAGCATGTTATTTTGTGTCTGGGGCTTTTCGGGGTGAGTAAACAATGTAGGAGTGGCATTGGATGCCCTAGAGAGCCAGTAGGAGAGGAGAGAGGTTGAGGGAGAGAAAGAAAATGGTTGTCCAGAGAGGGACAGAGAGGTTTTTACCCCCCAATAATGGAGCTGTGAGGTTGCCATTGTTACTGGAGGTAGAAGGGGACTAGGAGGAGTTGTGGTAAAAATTTGGACTAAAGGGGAATTCATTTGGGGCTCCAAACAGTGATCAAAAAAATGTGGCAGAAGGTGTTTGATGTTGTTTTGGGCAATCAAAGGAACTTCACTTGACATAAGAATCAACAGGATCAAATGGAATATAGAATTGAGGTTGACTACCAAGTTTGAGTCCATTTGAAGAAAGTTGCCAATGTAACTTTGGTAAACCCTAGAAATCAACAGAAATGGATTTTCCAAGATCTAGTCATGCAAATCTTTTATCTTTGATGCACCACTTGGTGTAGTCTCATCATTTGAGGATTTGAACATGCACACAAAAATTGGAATCAAAAGGAGGCAGTTGTTAATGTAGAGTTGCTCAAATTTGGTTCTGGACTGAGAGGGTTTTGGGGCACTCTGATCAAGTTATCTTGTTCTCCAACTTGTGCCATTTGGTCTAGATGAATAATTAGACCATTTGAGCATGTGTACAATGTTTGGGAGCATTTGGACATGTTTGGCAGTGCAAAGTTGTTCAATCTTGGAAAATGACAGATATGGTTTTGAGAGGGTTTCATGGGGCTATACTGTTCTCCATGACATGATATTTGGTAGCATCGGCGTCCCGAGTTGATCATGTTGGTCCCACCGAGAATCCTAATGTTCACATTTTGAACTGAATCGGTCTCAACGAGTTCACTTATCCGGTCTAACCGAGTTGGGTCAAATGTGTATAACGGTTAGATTTTGTGTGGAGGCTATAAATACCCCTCCACCCCCTTCTCTATTCAAGAGAGAGCCATTAGAACATGCCTACACTTCCACTACTCATTTTATGAGAGAGAACCACCTACTCATGTGTTGAGACCAAGACATTCCAATCCAACCACAAGAATCTTGATCTCTAGCCTTCCCCAAGTTGCTCTCCACTCAAATCATCTTTCCACCATAGCCAAATCTGTGAGAGAGAGTTGAGTGTTGGGGGGACTATCATTTGAAGCACAAGAGCAAGGAGTTCATCATCAACACACCATCTATTACCTTTTGGAGAGTGTCGTCTCCTAGATTGGTTAGGTGTCACTTGGGAGCCTCCATCAAGATTGTGGAGTTGAACAAAGGAGTTTGTAAGGGGAAGGAGATCGCCTACTTCGTGAAGATCTACCCAAGTGAGGCAAGTCCTTCGTGGGCGATGGCCATGGTGGGATAGACAAGGTTGGTTTTTCGTGGACCCTTCGTGGGTGGAGCCCTCCGTGGACTCGTGCAACCGTTACCCTTCGTGGGTTGAAGTCTCCATCGACGTGGATATACGATAGCACCACCTATCGGAACCACGCCAAAAATCTCCGTGTCTACATTGTGTTTGCCTTCTCCAAACCCTTACCTTTACCTTCATATGCATTTCCGCTCCTATACTCTTATAATTGCATGTGTAGGTTGATTGCTTGACTTGTGCTAAGTTGCTAAAATCTACCAAGACCTAAAATTGGGAAAAGGCTAGATTTTTATTTGGTCAAGTAGTCTAATCAACCCCCTCTAGACCTACTTTCGATCCTACACCTCTCCCGGTAGAGCCTCCCGGGGCTCCTGGTAGGGACCCTGCCGGAAACAACTCCTCATCCATTGCCAGACCACACCCTCCAGCCGGGCCTATGGTCCCTGCGAACGAGGAATGTGCCCCCACAATTGAGGACGTGCCGCTAGTCCTTGTTGCCGAGCCCCAGGCTCCAACTTAGGCAAGACACATAGTCCATTTCCTCCAAACCGGAGAACTTCCCAATGACCAAGATGAAGCTGAAAGAGTAGCCCAGAGGGCCAGTATGTGTCAGTTTGTCGATGACACTCTATACAGAAGGTGGCCCAACGGTGTGAAATTGAAGTGCATCTGCCGGGAAGAAGGAAAGGAACTGCTGGCTGAGATACACAAAGGCATGTGCGGCTCCCACATTGGATCAAGGGCGTTAGTTGGGAAAGCATTCCGGTAAGGATTCTATTGGCCCACAGCCCTCCAACATGCGGTTGAGCTAGTCACCAAATGTGAAGCCTGCCAGTTCCATTCCAAAAACATCCACCTGCCTGCACAAGCTCTTCAGACAATCCCTTTGTCATGGCCGTTTTCGGTCTGGGGGCTCGATATCCTCGGCCCTTTCCCCCGAGTTGCCGGGGGCTTTGAATTCTTGTTCGTTGCTATCGACAAGTTTACAAAGTGGACGGAAGTAGCTACCATGAGAAAGGTGACTACTTAGTCAGCTATCAATTTCTTGAAAGAATTGGTGTGCCGTTTGGAGCCCGGCAAGGATCATTACCGACAACGGCACCCAGTTCACGAGCCGCGCCTTAATGCAATATGTTCATGCCCTCGGAAGCAAGATCTCATTTTCCTCTATCGCACATCCCAGAAGCAATTGGCAAGCTAAGAGGGCGAACGCTGAAGTGCTGCAAGGACTCAAGACAAGAACCTTAGATACGCCGCAGAAGCACGGCAGGCGGTGGGTCGACGAGCTGCCGGTAGTTCTCTGGTCCCTCAGAATGACACCAAATCGAGCTACGGGGCAGACTCCCTTCTCCCTAGTCTATGGGGCAGAAGCAGTTATCCCCACGGAACTCATTTATGGGTCACCTCGAGTGCTTGCCTATGATGAAGTAGTGCAAGATCAGCACCGGCGTGACGGCGATGTGCTACTCGAGGAGAACCATCTCCGGGCTGCTACGTGTGCTGCACGCTATCAGCAAGCCCTGCGTCACTATCACAGCCGCAAGGTTCATGCCCGGTGTTTTGAGGAAGGCGACATTGGCCTTAGGCGCGTTCAGTCCGCCAAGGGTACAAACAAGTTGACGCCGAAGTGGGAAGGCCCTTACCGGGTAGTTTGAGTCACCAGACCAGGCGTAGTCCGTTTGGAGACTAGAGATGGAATTCAATTGCAAAACTCATGGAATATTAAGCATCTCCGTAAGTTCTAGCCGTAAGGCGCGGCTGTCGGGCCCTGCCCGACAGCCAACCTTTTGTACATCCATTACCTCAGTTGCATGTAACCCCTTGTAGGTTTTCCGATTATTCATCCATCGAGATCGTTCCATCTGCACCACACGAATGGTAATTAAAAACAAGACAACAACATTAATACACGGATTAACTGTTGCCCAAAGATGCATAAATCACAAGGTTTTATTTTGATAATTACTGAGGGCGCTCCATATTGTTATCCAGACATGCAATGACAAAAAGTAATGGCCAGTCATGTCAGCGTCCTGGGAACGGGGGTAGCCATACTTGCCTGCCTGTGGCCCGCGAGCGTGGCTCCACCAACGACCCAGTACGGCCCAGCTACGGCGACAACGACTCAAGACCCTCGCGAGGGGCCAAACCTCGCGAGGTGGATGATGCCAAGACCTCCCAAGGGGCGGCCTCGCTAGGCTGGATCCCGAGGAGCGAAGATATCTATGCGGGGTGCACCTCACGAGGTTCGTGTGACGTGAGCCATGACGACCAAGGTCAGGCGGGCGCCAGCGGGCGCAGTGTACCAGTTTCCTCTTTGGTGCTAAAGAGGCAAGCGCAGGCGAGGAGTCCCGAGGCATCAGGCAAAGGTTTCCATATCGGTGCAACAAGACCAAGACCAGCAGGACGGCAGGACGGAGGTCATCGCGGAGCCCACAGCAGCATCACCGCCAGAGCCTTTGGCAGGCGAAGACTACTTTTGTCAGGATAGCTTGTACTAGTTGTCTCCCTTCAAAATTGGCCGTTGTGGGATCCCTTCCCGCCTACATTTGGGAAGAGGACCAGGGCCTCTATAAATAGGACTAGCCACCACCATAGGAGGCAACTCGTCTTGGATTGGATCCATTCCACCAAGGCCATCTCACCAGCTCATCGAGCTCAAGAACATCTCTCCTCCTGAGGCTATTCATCCACTGTACTAGTTCATCCTTAGCCCTCGAGGCAATCCACCACCACCACACTGGAGTTGGGTATTACACCGCAATAGTGGCCTGAACCAGTATAAACCTCTATGTCTTGTGTTCTTTGGGTTCGTCAAGCTAGGCCGTGGAATCATTGGGTAGGCAGGCTAGGGGGAAAGAGTCCTTCGTGCGCACCCCAGAGTTCGAACCTCTCATGGGTCCGCGGAACCCTGAATCCGACATTTGGCGCGCCAGGTAGGGGTGCACCGAAGCTTTGCCTCCGTCGATCCACGCTCCACCGCTCCACCAGTTCCATGGCTGATGCTCGTCGAACCCGCGCTGAGCGCCGAGCCTCTCTCAATGCTCGCGTCGCCCAAATGGCGCCCGTCGGCGGGCCTCCCCATCGCTCTCCATCACCTGCTGCCAATGCCGCCACCGGTCCGGTGGGGAACGAGCAGTAGGCTTCGTCGCTGCAACCCTCCGTGCGGCGGGACGGACGCACCGCCACCCCGTCGCTGACTCCGCCCAGCTCATCATCTCACGCTCGCCTCGGGCCCGTGGACGCACAGGCCGCGCTGCTCACGGCACGTGAACTCCTGCGCTACCGCCCAATCGACGACCTCTACGAGGAATGGCTGGACCGCATCGCCGAGCTCGTCAGCGCCGCCGGGGGCTCTCCTGCACCGTCCCTCCTGCTGCCTCGTTCGCCTCCTACTGTGGGCGACGTGGCCCATGCAGCGCCTCCACCACCTCCACGTCAAGACGTCGCCCTCGCACCAAGACGCGTGGCCCCGCGGCGCGACCCACCATGCAGGGTGCCCGCGCGTGAAGAAGGAAGCTGCCAGGAGGTCCCTCGGCTGCAACAAGATGCTCCTGCACTCCCAGCATCGCCAAGTCAAGACCGTGCGCCGCCTGCGATGGCGGTGCGTGGGCACCAAGACTAGGCTCCACCTCCACGACGGGCCCCAATTACTCCCGAGCTGCGTAGCGTCGTCTCGCCCGGGAAGTTCAAGCCCGACCTGCCTCCACGCTACGACGGCACCCCCAACCCTGCTGAGTTCCTGCAGCTCTACGAGCTGAGCATCGAGGCAGCCAATGGCGATGAGAAAGTCATGGCGAACTGGTTCCCATGGCCCTTAAAGATGGTGCGCGCTCGTGGCTCCTCAACTTGCCCGCGGGATCGATCTCCTCCTGGGGGAGATGCGCGAGCATTTCATCGCCAACTTCCAGGGCACTCGCGACCGCTCGCCGGCCGTGGGAGACCTGCGGCGCATCAACCAGCAACCAGGGGAAACTCTGAAAAGTACATCCAGCGCTTCAACAGTGTTTGCCTCAAGATCCCCATGGTGACGGACGAGGCCATCATCTCCGCGTTCTCCGATGGCGTCCGTGACATCAAGATGAAGGAGGAGCTCGCCATCCATGAGGACCTATGCACGGCCCTGGAGATGTTCAACATGGTGACCAAGTGTGCGAGAGCTGAGGAGGGGTGCCTCTCCCTCCTCCAGCTTCCAGCTGCAGATCCAGAAGACAAGAAGGCCAAGGCCAAGGACGTGAAGCACAAGGGAGTGACCGTGCTTGCGGCTGAGCCAAAGATGAAGCGCGGCCGCGACCAGCCAGAGTCATCCAAGGGCAGCCACCCGTTCTGCGCCTTCCACAACGTAGACAGCCACAACACCAACGACTATCAGGAGCTCAGGGCCATCTGTGCTGGGCGCTTCGGTCGATGCCCCGAGCGCAATGACCGAGGCTACGACCGAGGAGGAGGACGAAGTGGAGGACACTGGGACGACCGTGGCCTCCGCCATTAGTGTCACGACCAGCCTCACAAGGACCGCTGGCAGGACCAGCCTCATGAGGGCGCCTGGAGGGATCAGCCTCGTGAGGACCGTCCTCAAGGCAAGGCTGGCCTCCCTCCACTACCACCGCCGCCAAGGAGGAACGACGACCATCATCAGGACGAGGGGGCTGGGGGCTTCCAGGAGCCGCGCGCCATCGCCTGCATCTTGGGCGGCGCTCAGGCCCCAGCCTCACAACGCATCTTCAAGCAGTTTGCTCATGAGGTGAAAGCGGCCCTCCCCAGGCTCGAGGCCGCGCACCCACTCAGGTGGTCCAAGTGCACCATCACCTTCAGCTCGTCCGACCAACTCAAGTGCGCGGCAACTCCCGGTGCCCTCCCGATGCTCTGCTCGCCCATCATCAGCAATGTCCTTGTAACCAAGACCCTCATCGATGGCGGTGCAGGGCTCAACATCCTCTCCATCGATATGTTCGACCGCCTCCAAGTGCCATATGATCAGCTACAGCCGACCAAGCCCTTCTCAGGAGTGACAGACGGCTCCACCACCCCGATATGGTAGATCCGCCTCCCTGTCACCTTCGGCAAGCGCGAAATCTACCGCACTAAGCTCATTGACTTAGACGTCGCCCACATTCGCCTACCGTACAACGCCATCCTCGGGTATCCGGCCCTGGCCAAGTTCATGGCGGTGACTCACCATGGTTACAAAGTCCTCAAGATGGCAGGGAGCTGCGGTGTCATCACAGTCGCCTACGAAGAAAAGGACGCGGTGTGCTCTCTCGAGCGCACCTACCAGGCTGCGGTGGTCGAGGACCTAGACAACGAAGGCCCCATCTACCCTCCCAAGGCTGTCCCCAAGAAGAAAAAGCAGCTGCTCCACCAAGGGCCCCTGGAGAGCGGTGTCTCCAGCGGCACCACCTCAGGACCTGCGCCGGCAGATGGGGCGCCTCCCTCCTCGCATAGGAAGGCGCGCCCGGCGCCCTCCTCAGGCTGGGCTCGGGGGCTCTCTTCTGTAGGGCCTCAGACCTAGCCAAATTCACGAGGGAGGCGCTCAGGCACCACGTGGAGGCATGCTTCACCACACACTTCCCGCATCAGGGCACGAAGCACGGGTGCCTGGTGCTCAGGAGTTCATCACCAAGACCACCAAGGAGCTTCAAGAAGCAAGAGTCATGCGCGGCGACCGCTGCCCACCACCCGGCGCAGCTCCTTGTCCCCCCCCCCCCCCCCCCCCCCCCCCCCCCCCCCCCCCCCCCCCCCCCCCCCCCCCCCCCCCCCCCCCCCCCCCCCCCCCCCCCCCCCCCCCCCCCCCCCCCCCCCCCCCCCCCCCCCCCCCCCCCCCCCCCCCCCCCCCCCCCCCCCCCCCCCCCCCCCCCCCCCCCCCCCCCCCCCCCCCCCCCCCCCCCCCCCCCCCCCCCCCCCCCCCCCCCCCCCCCCCCCCCCCCCCCCCCCCCCCCCCCCCCCCCCCCCCCCCCCCCCCCCCCCCCCCCCCCCCCCCCCCCCCCCCCCCCCCCCCCCCCCCCCCCCCCCCCCCCCCCCCCCCCCCCCCCCCCCCCCCCCCCCCCCCCCCCCCCCCCCCCCCCCCCCCCCCCCCCCCCCCCCCCCCCCCCCCCCCCCCCCCCCCCCCCCCCCCCCCCCCCCCCCCCCCCCCCCCCCCCCCCCCCCCCCCCCCCCCCCCCCCCCCCCCCCCCCCCCCCCCCCCCCCCCCCCCCCCCCCCCCCCCCCCCCCCCCCCCCCCCCCCCCCCCCCCCCCCCCCCCCCCCCCCCCCCCCCCCCCCCCCCCCCCCCCCCCCCCCCCCCCCCCCCCCCCCCCCCCCCCCCCCCCCCCCCCCCCCCCCCCCCCCCCCCCCCCCCCCCCCCCCCCCCCCCCCCCCCCCCCCCCCCCCCCCCCCCCCCCCCCCCCCCCCCCCCCCCCCCCCCCCCCCCCCCCCCCCCCCCCCCCCCCCCCCCCCCCCCCCCCCCCCCCCCCCCCCCCCCCCCCCCCCCCCCCCCCCCCCCCCCCCCCCCCCCCCCCCCCCCCCCCCCCCCCCCCCCCCCCCCCCCCCCCCCCCCCCCCCCCCCCCCCCCCCCCCCCCCCCCCCCCCCCCCCCCCCCCCCCCCCCCCCCCCCCCCCCCCCCCCCCCCCCCCCCCCCCCCCCCCCCCCCCCCCCCCCCCCCCCCCCCCCCCCCCCCCCCCCCCCCCCCCCCCCCCCCCCCCCCCCCCCCCCCCCCCCCCCCCCCCCCCCCCCCCCCCCCCCCCCCCCCCCCCCCCCCCCCCCCCCCCCCCCCCCCCCCCCCCCCCCCCCCCCCCCCCCCCCCCCCCCCCCCCCCCCCCCCCCCCCCCCCCCCCCCCCCCCCCCCCCCCCCCCCCCCCCCCCCCCCCCCCCCCCCCCCCCCCCCCCCCCCCCCCCCCCCCCCCCCCCCCCCCCCCCCCCCCCCCCCCCCCCCCCCCCCCCCCCCCCCCCCCCCCCCCCCCCCCCCCCCCCCCCCCCCCCCCCCCCCCCCCCCCCCCCCCCCCCCCCCCCCCCCCCCCCCCCCCCCCCCCCCCCCCCCCCCCCCCCCCCCCCCCCCCCCCCCCCCCCCCCCCCCCCCCCCCCCCCCCCCCCCCCCCCCCCCCCCCCCCCCCCCCCCCCCCCCCCCCCCCCCCCCCCCCCCCCCCCCCCCCCCCCCCCCCCCCCCCCCCCCCCCCCCCCCCCCCCCCCCCCCCCCCCCCCCCCCCCCCCCCCCCCCCCCCCCCCCCCCCCCCCCCCCCCCCCCCCCCCCCCCCCCCCCCCCCCCCCCCCCCCCCCCCCCCCCCCCCAAAACATACTGTTCTTCAAATACCAGACACAAGTTTTAAATGCCTCCACGAGGCATGGTGCATGTTGCAGGAGATTAAAGCGGGAAGAGGCACCGTCAGCAAGCCCCCTCGTCAGCCTTGGGCGCTGCCGTCGCCCGCGAGGAGCCTTCCTTCGTTGAAGGTGTTGCCGCCACCCGTGCCGTCCGCCGGAGCCACAGGGCCAGCGGCATCGTCAGTCGGGGGTGCAGGGTCGATGGCAAGGAACTTCTTCAACAGGGCCTCCAATTGGCCCTTCACGGCTTTGGCAGTAGCTGCGCAACGCTCTTCGTCCACGGGCTCGAGCAGGACACCGAGGTCGGCATCTGGTCAACACGGTCGAGGAGCGGCTATGCCCGTGCAAGTGCGGAAGCGCTACGCTCCACGCTGGTGATAAACAACTGAGGGCGGCCCCATGGCCATACCAACCTCAGGGAGCCTCCGGGCTCAGTGTCTAGCCTCGTCGCAACACTTCCCCTCGAGAGAGTCGCGCGAGGGGGATACGCTCGGGTCACACCCAAGCGTACACCACCCTGCCAGGTCCCTCGGACCTGGTCGTCGCATGCCCCTCCTGAGCGGGACCTTGGCGAGGAAAGGTATGGAGGTATGTTCGTACGTCAAGGGGGACTCCTGAGCATCGCGACTCAGGAGCCTAACTATCCACGTGGCCCCACACCCCTTGGTCTTGTCCTGGTGATCCGGACGACCCAACGGCGGCTGAGGCATGCGCGGGGCTGGGCCCTGCCGACACAGAACACCAAGGCCTAGTTTCGCATTTCCCTCCCAAAGGCTATTCGTACGTCAAGGGGGACTCCTGAGCATCGTGCCTCAGGAGCCTAACTGGTCATGTAGCCCCTCACCCCTGGCCTCGTCCTGGCAATCCGGACGAGCCAGCGGCGGCTGAGGTATGCGCGGGGCCAGGCTCTACCGACGCAGAACACTAAAGCAAACTGGAAGGAAATTGCAGAATCCTAATAAGTTATTACAAAACATACTGTTCTTCAAATACCAGACACAAGTTTTAAATGCCTCCACGAGGCATGGTGCCCCCCCCCCCCCCCCCCCCCCCCCCCCCCCCCCCCCCCCCCCCCCCCCCCCCCCCCCCCCCCCCCCCCCCCCCCCCCCCCCCCCCCCCCCCCCCCCCCCCCCCCCCCCCCCCCCCCCCCCCCCCCCCCCCCCCCCCCCCCCCCCCCCCCCCCCCCCCCCCCCCCCCCCCCCCCCCCCCCCCCCCCCCCCCCCCCCCCCCCCCCCCCCCCCCCCCCCCCCCCCCCCCCCCCCCCCCCCCCCCCCCCCCCCCCCCCCCCCCCCCCCCCCCCCCCCCCCCCCCCCCCCCCCCCCCCCCCCCCCCCCCCCCCCCCCCCCCCCCCCCCCCCCCCCCCCCCCCCCCCCCCCCCCCCCCCCCCCCCCCCCCCCCCCCCCCCCCCCCCCCCCCCCCCCCCCCCCCCCCCCCCCCCCCCCCCCCCCCCCCCCCCCCCCCCCCCCCCCCCCCCCCCCCCCCCCCCCCCCCCCCCCCCCCCCCCCCCCCCCCCCCCCCCCCCCCCCCCCCCCCCCCCCCCCCCCCCCCCCCCCCCCCCCCCCCCCCCCCCCCCCCCCCCCCCCCCCCCCCCCCCCCCCCCCCCCCCCCCCCCCCCCCCCCCCCCCCCCCCCCCCCCCCCCCCCCCCCCCCCCCCCCCCCCCCCCCCCCCCCCCCCCCCCCCCCCCCCCCCCCCCCCCCCCCCCCCCCCCCCCCCCCCCCCCCCCCCCCCCCCCCCCCCCCCCCCCCCCCCCCCCCCCCCCCCCCCCCCCCCCCCCCCCCCCCCCCCCCCCCCCCCCCCCCCCCCCCCCCCCCCCCCCCCCCCCCCCCCCCCCCCCCCCCCCCCCCCCCCCCCCCCCCCCCCCCCCCCCCCCCCCCCCCCCCCCCCCCCCCCCCCCCCCCCCCCCCCCCCCCCCCCCCCCCCCCCCCCCCCCCCCCCCCCCCCCCCCCCCCCCCCCCCCCCCCCCCCCCCCCCCCCCCCCCCCCCCCCCCCCCCCCCCCCCCCCCCCCCCCCCCCCCCCCCCCCCCCCCCCCCCCCCCCCCCCCCCCCCCCCCCCCCCCCCCCCCCCCCCCCCCCCCCCCCCCCCCCCCCCCCCCCCCCCCCCCCCCCCCCCCCCCCCCCCCCCCCCCCCCCCCCCCCCCCCCCCCCCCCCCCCCCCCCCCCCCCCCCCCCCCCCCCCCCCCCCCCCCCCCCCCCCCCCCCCCCCCCCCCCCCCCCCCCCCCCCCCCCCCCCCCCCCCCCCCCCCCCCCCCCCCCCCCCCCCCCCCCCCCCCCCCCCCCCCCCCCCCCCCCCCCCCCCCCCCCCCCCCCCCCCCCCCCCCCCCCCCCCCCCCCCCCCCCCCCCCCCCCCCCCCCCCCCCCCCCCCCCCCCCCCCCCCCCCCCCCCCCCCCCCCCCCCCCCCCCCCCCCCCCCCCCCCCCCCCCCCCCCCCCCCCCCCCCCCCCCCCCCCCCCCCCCCCCCCCCCCCCCCCCCCCCCCCCCCCCCCCCCCCCCCCCCCCCCCCCCCCCCCCCCCCCCCCCCCCCCCCCCCCCCCCCCCCCCCCCCCCCCCCCCCCCCCCCCCCCCCCCCCCCCCCCCCCCCCCCCCCCCCCCCCCCCCCCCCCCCCCCCCCCCCCCCCCCCCCCCCCCCCCCCCCCCCCCCCCCCCCCCCCCCCCCCCCCCCCCCCCCCCCCCCCCCCCCCCCCCCCCCCCCCCCCCCCCCCCCCCCCCCCCCCCCCCCCCCCCCCCCCCCCCCCCCCCCCCCCCCCCCCCCCCCCCCCCCCCCCCCCCCCCCCCCCCCCCCCCCCCCCCCCCCCCCCCCCCCCCCCCCCCCCCCCCCCCCCCCCCCCCCCCCCCCCCCCCCCCCCCCCCCCCCCCCCCCCCCCCCCCCCCCCCCCCCCCCCCCCCCCCCCCCCCCCCCCCCCCCCCCCCCCCCCCCCCCCCCCCCCCCCCCCCCCCCCCCCCCCCCCCCCCCCCCCCCCCCCCCCCCCCCCCCCCCCCCCCCCCCCCCCCCCCCCCCCCCCCCCCCCCCCCCCCCCCCCCCCCCCCCCCCCCCCCCCCCCCCCCCCCCCCCCCCCCCCCCCCCCCCCCCCCCCCCCCCCCCCCCCCCCCCCCCCCCCCCCCCCCCCCCCCCCCCCCCCCCCCCCCCCCCCCCCCCCCCCCCCCCCCCCCCCCCCCCCCCCCCCCCCCCCCCCCCCCCCCCCCCCCCCCCCCCCCCCCCCCCCCCCCCCCCCCCCCCCCCCCCCCCCCCCCCCCCCCCCCCCCCCCCCCCCCCCCCCCCCCCCCCCCCCCCCCCCCCCCCCCCCCCCCCCCCCCCCCCCCCCCCCCCCCCCCCCCCCCCCCCCCCCCCCCCCCCCCCCCCCCCCCCCCCCCCCCCCCCCCCCCCCCCCCCCCCCCCCCCCCCCCCCCCCCCCCCCCCCCCCCCCCCCCCCCCCCCCCCCCCCCCCCCCCCCCCCCCCCCCCCCCCCCCCCCCCCCCCCCCCCCCCCCCCCCCCCCCCCCCCCCCCCCCCCCCCCCCCCCCCCCCCCCCCCCCCCCCCCCCCCCCCCCCCCCCCCCCCCCCCCCCCCCCCCCCCCCCCCCCCCCCCCCCCCCCCCCCCCCCCCCCCCCCCCCCCCCCCCCCCCCCCCCCCCCCCCCCCCCCCCCCCCCCCCCCCCCCCCCCCCCCCCCCCCCCCCCCCCCCCCCCCCCCCCCCCCCCCCCCCCCCCCCCCCCCCCCCCCCCCCCCCCCCCCCCCCCCCCCCCCCCCCCCCCCCCCCCCCCCCCCCCCCCCCCCCCCCCCCCCCCCCCCCCCCCCCCCCCCCCCCCCCCCCCCCCCCCCCCCCCCCCCCCCCCCCCCCCCCCCCCCCCCCCCCCCCCCCCCCCCCCCCCCCCCCCCCCCCCCCCCCCCCCCCCCCCCCCCCCCCCCCCCCCCCCCCCCCCCCCCCCCCCCCCCCCCCCCCCCCCCCCCCCCCCCCCCCCCCCCCCCCCCCCCCCCCCCCCCCCCCCCCCCCCCCCCCCCCCCCCCCCCCCCCCCCCCCCCCCCCCCCCCCCCCCCCCCCCCCCCCCCCCCCCCCCCCCCCCCCCCCCCCCCCCCCCCCCCCCCCCCCCCCCCCCCCCCCCCCCCCCCCCCCCCCCCCCCCCCCCCCCCCCCCCCCCCCCCCCCCCCCCCCCCCCCCCCCCCCCCCCCCCCCCCCCCCCCCCCCCCCCCCCCCCCCCCCCCCCCCCCCCCCCCCCCCCCCCCCCCCCCCCCCCCCCCCCCCCCCCCCCCCCCCCCCCCCCCCCCCCCCCCCCCCCCCCCCCCCCCCCCCCCCCCCCCCCCCCCCCCCCCCCCCCCCCCCCCCCCCCCCCCCCCCCCCCCCCCCCCCCCCCCCCCCCCCCCCCCCCCCCCCCCCCCCCCCCCCCCCCCCCCCCCCCCCCCCCCCCCCCCCCCCCCCCCCCCCCCCCCCCCCCCCCCCCCCCCCCCCCCCCCCCCCCCCCCCCCCCCCCCCCCCCCCCCCCCCCCCCCCCCCCCCCCCCCCCCCCCCCCCCCCCCCCCCCCCCCCCCCCCCCCCCCCCCCCCCCCCCCCCCCCCCCCCCCCCCCCCCCCCCCCCCCCCCCCCCCCCCCCCCCCCCCCCCCCCCCCCCCCCCCCCCCCCCCCCCCCCCCCCCCCCCCCCCCCCCCCCCCCCCCCCCCCCCCCCCCCCCCCCCCCCCCCCCCCCCCCCCCCCCCCCCCCCCCCCCCCCCCCCCCCCCCCCCCCCCCCCCCCCCCCCCCCCCCCCCCCCCCCCCCCCCCCCCCCCCCCCCCCCCCCCCCCCCCCCCCCCCCCCCCCCCCCCCCCCCCCCCCCCCCCCCCCCCCCCCCCCCCCCCCCCCCCCCCCCCCCCCCCCCCCCCCCCCCCCCCCCCCCCCCCCCCCCCCCCCCCCCCCCCCCCCCCCCCCCCCCCCCCCCCCCCCCCCCCCCCCCCCCCCCCCCCCCCCCCCCCCCCCCCCCCCCCCCCCCCCCCCCCCCCCCCCCCCCCCCCCCCCCCCCCCCCCCCCCCCCCCCCCCCCCCCCCCCCCCCCCCCCCCCCCCCCCCCCCCCCCCCCCCCCCCCCCCCCCCCCCCCCCCCCCCCCCCCCCCCCCCCCCCCCCCCCCCCCCCCCCCCCCCCCCCCCCCCCCCCCCCCCCCCCCCCCCCCCCCCCCCCCCCCCCCCCCCCCCCCCCCCCCCCCCCCCCCCCCCCCCCCCCCCCCCCCCCCCCCCCCCCCCCCCCCCCCCCCCCCCCCCCCCCCCCCCCCCCCCCCCCCCCCCCCCCCCCCCCCCCCCCCCCCCCCCCCCCCCCCCCCCCCCCCCCCCCCCCCCCCCCCCCCCCCCCCCCCCCCCCCCCCCCCCCCCCCCCCCCCCCCCCCCCCCCCCCCCCCCCCCCCCCCCCCCCCCCCCCCCCCCCCCCCCCCCCCCCCCCCCCCCCCCCCCCCCCCCCCCCCCCCCCCCCCCCCCCCCCCCCCCCCCCCCCCCCCCCCCCCCCCCCCCCCCCCCCCCCCCCCCCCCCCCCCCCCCCCCCCCCCCCCCCCCCCCCCCCCCCCCCCCCCCCCCCCCCCCCCCCCCCCCCCCCCCCCCCCCCCCCCCCCCCCCCCCCCCCCCCCCCCCCCCCCCCCCCCCCCCCCCCCCCCCCCCCCCCCCCCCCCCCCCCCCCCCCCCCCCCCCCCCCCCCCCCCCCCCCCCCCCCCCCCCCCCCCCCCCCCCCCCCCCCCCCCCCCCCCCCCCCCCCCCCCCCCCCCCCCCCCCCCCCCCCCCCCCCCCCCCCCCCCCCCCCCCCCCCCCCCCCCCCCCCCCCCCCCCCCCCCCCCCCCCCCCCCCCCCCCCCCCCCCCCCCCCCCCCCCCCCCCCCCCCCCCCCCCCCCCCCCCCCCCCCCCCCCCCCCCCCCCCCCCCCCCCCCCCCCCCCCCCCCCCCCCCCCCCCCCCCCCCCCCCCCCCCCCCCCCCCCCCCCCCCCCCCCCCCCCCCCCCCCCCCCCCCCCCCCCCCCCCCCCCCCCCCCCCCCCCCCCCCCCCCCCCCCCCCCCCCCCCCCCCCCCCCCCCCCCCCCCCCCCCCCCCCCCCCCCCCCCCCCCCCCCCCCCCCCCCCCCCCCCCCCCCCCCCCCCCCCCCCCCCCCCCCCCCCCCCCCCCCCCCCCCCCCCCCCCCCCCCCCCCCCCCCCCCCCCCCCCCCCCCCCCCCCCCCCCCCCCCCCCCCCCCCCCCCCCCCCCCCCCCCCCCCCCCCCCCCCCCCCCCCCCCCCCCCCCCCCCCCCCCCCCCCCCCCCCCCCCCCCCCCCCCCCCCCCCCCCCCCCCCCCCCCCCCCCCCCCCCCCCCCCCCCCCCCCCCCCCCCCCCCCCCCCCCCCCCCCCCCCCCCCCCCCCCCCCCCCCCCCCCCCCCCCCCCCCCCCCCCCCCCCCCCCCCCCCCCCCCCCCCCCCCCCCCCCCCCCCCCCCCCCCCCCCCCCCCCCCCCCCCCCCCCCCCCCCCCCCCCCCCCCCCCCCCCCCCCCCCCCCCCCCCCCCCCCCCCCCCCCCCCCCCCCCCCCCCCCCCCCCCCCCCCCCCCCCCCCCCCCCCCCCCCCCCCCCCCCCCCCCCCCCCCCCCCCCCCCCCCCCCCCCCCCCCCCCCCCCCCCCCCCCCCCCCCCCCCCCCCCCCCCCCCCCCCCCCCCCCCCCCCCCCCCCCCCCCCCCCCCCCCCCCCCCCCCCCCCCCCCCCCCCCCCCCCCCCCCCCCCCCCCCCCCCCCCCCCCCCCCCCCCCCCCCCCCCCCCCCCCCCCCCCCCCCCCCCCCCCCCCCCCCCCCCCCCCCCCCCCCCCCCCCCCCCCCCCCCCCCCCCCCCCCCCCCCCCCCCCCCCCCCCCCCCCCCCCCCCCCCCCCCCCCCCCCCCCCCCCCCCCCCCCCCCCCCCCCCCCCCCCCCCCCCCCCCCCCCCCCCCCCCCCCCCCCCCCCCCCCCCCCCCCCCCCCCCCCCCCCCCCCCCCCCCCCCCCCCCCCCCCCCCCCCCCCCCCCCCCCCCCCCCCCCCCCCCCCCCCCCCCCCCCCCCCCCCCCCCCCCCCCCCCCCCCCCCCCCCCCCCCCCCCCCCCCCCCCCCCCCCCCCCCCCCCCCCCCCCCCCCCCCCCCCCCCCCCCCCCCCCCCCCCCCCCCCCCCCCCCCCCCCCCCCCCCCCCCCCCCCCCCCCCCCCCCCCCCCCCCCCCCCCCCCCCCCCCCCCCCCCCCCCCCCCCCCCCCCCCCCCCCCCCCCCCCCCCCCCCCCCCCCCCCCCCCCCCCCCCCCCCCCCCCCCCCCCCCCCCCCCCCCCCCCCCCCCCCCCCCCCCCCCCCCCCCCCCCCCCCCCCCCCCCCCCCCCCCCCCCCCCCCCCCCCCCCCCCCCCCCCCCCCCCCCCCCCCCCCCCCCCCCCCCCCCCCCCCCCCCCCCCCCCCCCCCCCCCCCCCCCCCCCCCCCCCCCCCCCCCCCCCCCCCCCCCCCCCCCCCCCCCCCCCCCCCCCCCCCCCCCCCCCCCCCCCCCCCCCCCCCCCCCCCCCCCCCCCCCCCCCCCCCCCCCCCCCCCCCCCCCCCCCCCCCCCCCCCCCCCCCCCCCCCCCCCCCCCCCCCCCCCCCCCCCCCCCCCCCCCCCCCCCCCCCCCCCCCCCCCCCCCCCCCCCCCCCCCCCCCCCCCCCCCCCCCCCCCCCCCCCCCCCCCCCCCCCCCCCCCCCCCCCCCCCCCCCCCCCCCCCCCCCCCCCCCCCCCCCCCCCCCCCCCCCCCCCCCCCCCCCCCCCCCCCCCCCCCCCCCCCCCCCCCCCCCCCCCCCCCCCCCCCCCCCCCCCCCCCCCCCCCCCCCCCCCCCCCCCCCCCCCCCCCCCCCCCCCCCCCCCCCCCCCCCCCCCCCCCCCCCCCCCCCCCCCCCCCCCCCCCCCCCCCCCCCCCCCCCCCCCCCCCCCCCCCCCCCCCCCCCCCCCCCCCCCCCCCCCCCCCCCCCCCCCCCCCCCCCCCCCCCCCCCCCCCCCCCCCCCCCCCCCCCCCCCCCCCCCCCCCCCCCCCCCCCCCCCCGAGAGTCGCATGAGGGGGATGGGCACGGGGGCTGCGCTCGGGTCACGCCCAAGCATACGCCACCCAGCCAGGTCCCCCAGACCTGGTCGTCGCCCCTCTCGAGCCGAGCCTCGGCGAGGACAAAGGTATGAAGGTCGTTTGAGCGTCAAGGGGGACTCCTGCGCATCGCGACTCAAGAGCCTAACTGGCCACGTAGCCCCTCACTCCTTGGTCTCGTCCTGGTGATCCGGACGACCCAATGGCAGTTGAGGTATGCGCGGGGTCGGGCCCTGCCGACGCAGAACACTAGACATACCCTTGCATCTCCTTTCCATAAGCTGTTTGCGCGTCAAGGGGGACTCCTGAGCATCGTGACTCAGGAGCCTAACTGGCCACGTAGCCCCTCACTCCTTGGTCTCGTCCTGGTGATATGGACGACCCAACGGCGGCTGAGGTATGCGCGGGGTCGGGCTCTGCCGATGTAGAATGTAAAGCAAATGGGAAGGAAATCACAAAATCTCAAAGCAAATATTACAAGACATATTGTTCTCCGGGTATCAAACACAAGTTTAAACGCCTCCACGAGGCACGGTACATGTTGCAGGAGTTTAACAGGAAAGGAGCCGCAAGCAAGTCATCCCTGGGCACCGCCAGCGCCCGCAAGAGGCGCTCCTTCCTTGGTGGCATCACGTTCACCTGTACCACCGGCCGAGGCTGCAGGGTTAGTAGCACCACCATTCGAAGGCGCGGGAGCGAAGGCGCGGAACTTCTTCAGCAGGGCCTCCACCTGACCCTTCACGGCTACAGCAGCGGCTGCGCAGTGCTCGTCATCCACAGGCTCCAGCAGCTCATCAAGGCGGACGGAAGGATCACAAAGATGGAGGTGGCTGAAGACGCGCGTCAGCGCAGCTGAAGAAAGGACGCGAGCTTCTTCCTCTGCCATGGGGCCGATGCCGCTCACGACTTCCTCAAGCGCCTCGACCAAGTAGGGAAGCAGCTGGGCAGGACCATCCTCGTCGGTGGTCAGAGGCTTCTCCAAGCCCTTCTCATAGAGTGCCTTCAGCGCCACGTGAGACCTCTCCTCGAGGAGCGCGAAGGCCGTGCGGTCCTCGGCCAGAACCTTCGCCTTGGCGTCAAGTTTGGCCTCCTCCGCCTTCACCTTTCGCTCCAGCTCCTCCAGCCGGCTGCGCTCAGCGGCCTGCGCCTTCGCCGACTGCTCCAGCTCAGTGTCGCGACCCTTGATGGCGTCCTCCCGGGCCTTCATCTTCTCCTCCTCCGCCTTGCGGCCACGAGCTTCTTCCGCACGCCCCCCCCCCCCCCCCCCCCCCCCCCCCCCCCCCCCCCCCCCCCCCCCCCCCCCCCCCCCCCCCCCCCCCCCCCCCCCCCCCCCCCCCCCCCCCCCCCCCCCCCCCCCCCCCCCCCCCCCCCCCCCCCCCCCCCCCCCCCCCCCCCCCCCCCCCCCCCCCCCCCCCCCCCCCCCCCCCCCCCCCCCCCCCCCCCCCCCCCCCCCCCCCCCCCCCCCCCCCCCCCCCCCCCCCCCCCCCCCCCCCCCCCCCCCCCCCCCCCCCCCCCCCCCCCCCCCCCCCCCCCCCCCCCCCCCCCCCCCCCCCCCCCCCCCCCCCCCCCCCCCCCCCCCCCCCCCCCCCCCCCCCCCCCCCCCCCCCCCCCCCCCCCCCCCCCCCCCCCCCCCCCCCCCCCCCCCCCCCCCCCCCCCCCCCCCCCCCCCCCCCCCCCCCCCCCCCCCCCCCCCCCCCCCCCCCCCCCCCCCCCCCCCCCCCCCCCCCCCCCCCCCCCCCCCCCCCCCCCCCCCCCCCCCCCCCCCCCCCCCCCCCCCCCCCCCCCCCCCCCCCCCCCCCCCCCCCCCCCCCCCCCCCCCCCCCCCCCCCCCCCCCCCCCCCCCCCCCCCCCCCCCCCCCCCCCCCCCCCCCCCCCCCCCCCCCCCCCCCCCCCCCCCCCCCCCCCCCCCCCCCCCCCCCCCCCCCCCCCCCCCCCCCCCCCCCCCCCCCCCCCCCCCCCCCCCCCCCCCCCCCCCCCCCCCCCCCCCCCCCCCCCCCCCCCCCCCCCCCCCCCCCCCCCCCCCCCCCCCCATGCGGTTATGCCTCTAAGTCGTGCCTCGACACGTGAGAGATATAGCCGCATCATGGGCATTACAGAGATGCTCCTCCGGGCCTCGCGAGGAAGACCGGGCCGGGGAGGGGCGGGCGCCATCGCCGCCCTTCTGCGCCGGAGAGGCTGCTGGGTCCCCAAGGATGTGGTCGCCCCCTCCTTCTTCTTCTTCAATGACGACGTCGGCCTAGAAGCTCAATGAGGAAGCTTCAGGAAGCCACAACGGAAGCAGGAGCAAGGGCAAGGTCAGGGCAGGATACTCACTGGTCCACGGCGGTGTAGTCCAGGCGCCTCTTCAGAAGTGCGGAGCTTAGGGGCCTCGCGGCCTAGGGCGCATGCGCGCGGGCCCCAGGAGTCTGCGAGGCCGCGGTGGCCCCGGGCGGCGGTGAGGCAGGGGCGTCACCCCGAGAGATCAGCGACGATCTGCTCTTCGTCGGGACACCGGACGGCGGCTTCCCCGAGGGGGAGACCCTGGACCTCGTAGTGACCCCAGCAGGGGGCAGGACTTCCCTCGCTGGGTGGTCGCCGACAGCGTCGTCGTCAGGCAAGGCGCAGAGGAGGTCGGCCTTACACGGAGGGGAGGTCTCCCCAGACCCCTCCGGGGTGGCCGCCGAGTCCTGCTCATCCTCCTCGCCGGAATTGTCGGAGGACACCACCACCGGAACCATTACCACCGGGGCCTCAGAGGGCGCCGGCGGCACAAGACCACGCCCATTGAAGACAGGCATGGCGGCGGCAATCTTTGCCCCGTCCGGGCGGCGGTACAAGGGAACGAAGCTGTCCGGCGGGTACCCTTGGTCGTCCCCAACCAAGGAGCGAAGGGCCGTGCCCAGCTCCTCGTCAGACAGGGCCTCCGGACGCAGGCGGAGGCCGTCCCCTTCATCCCCGAGCTTCCACAAGGGGGGTGCGCGCGCCTGGAGGGGAGCCACGCGCTGCGCCATGAACTCCTTGACGATCATGGCTCCTGTCAGCTTCGCCGCCCTTGGGTCATCAGGCTTCAGGTCGGCAGTCATCCTCTCCAGCACCAACTCCGCCCGAGGGTCGGTGAGCTTCGCGCGGAACCACTGTCGGATTTCGGGTTCCGGCAAAACCCTCAAGGTTCGAACACTGGGGTGCGCACGAAGATCTCTCCTCTCCCAAGCTTTCGCACTCCACGATCTAGCGGACTAACTCGCCGAACCCAAACAACCCGAGGACACAAGATTTATACTGGTTCGGGCCACCGTTGTGGTGTAATACCCTACTCCAGTGTGGTAGTGGTGGATTGCCTCTTGGGCTGGGGATGAACAGTACAAGAGGAAGAACAGCCTCCTGAGGTGAGGTGTTCTTGTGCTCGATGAGCTGGAGAAGGGTTCGATCCGTCGTCCCGCTCCCTCTGTGGTGGCTAGTCCTATTTATAGAGGCCCGGGTCCTCTTCCCAAATATTGAGCGGGAAGGGATCCCACAACGGCCAAGTTTGAAGGGGAACAACTAGCACAGCTTATCCTGACAAAAGCGGTCTTCGCCTGCCAAAGGCTCTGGTGGTGACGCCGTCTTGGGCTCCACGGTGACCTCCGTCTTGCCATCCTGCTGGTCTTGGTCTCGTTGCACCGATATGGAAACCTTTGCTTGACGCCTCGGTACTCCTTGCCTGCGCTTGCCTCCTTAGCACCGAAGAGGAAGCAAGGACACTGTGCGCGCTGGCGCCCGCCTAGCCTTGGTCATCATGGCTTACGTCACGAGAACCTCGCGAGGTTTGCCTTGCCTTGATCTCTCCGCCCCTCACGAGCCAGCCTGGTGAGACCGCTCCCGAGGAGGTCTTGTGTCGTCCACCTCGCGAGGCTTGGCCCCTCGCGAGGGTCTTGAGTGCTTGCTGGTGAAGATGGGCCATACAGACCCACTTGTGGAGCCACGCCGTGGGCCGCAGGCAGGCAAGTCTGGGCCCCCCCCCCCCCCCCCCCCCCCCCCCCCCCCCCCCCCCCCCCCCCCCCCCCCCCCCCCCCCCCCCCCCCCCCCCCCCCCCCCCCCCCCCCCCCCCCCCCCCCCCCCCCCCCCCCCCCCCCCCCCCCCCCCCCCCCCCCCCCCCCCCCCCCCCCCCCCCCCCCCCCCCCCCCCCCCCCCCCCCCCCCCCCCCCCCCCCCCCCCCCCCCCCCCCCCCCCCCCCCCCCCCCCCCCCCCCCCCCCCCCCCCCCCCCCCCCCCCCCCCCCCCCCCCCCCCCCCCCCCCCCCCCCCCCCCCCCCCCCCCCCCCCCCCCCCCCCCCCCCCCCCCCCCCCCCCCCCCCCCCCCCCCCCCCCCCCCCCCCCCCCCCCCCCCCCCCCCCCCCCCCCCCCCCCCCCCCCCCCCCCCCCCCCCCCCCCCCCCCCCCCCCCCCCCCCCCCCCCCCCCCCCCCCCCCCCCCCCCCCCCCCCCCCCCCCCCCCCCCCCCCCCCCCCCCCCCCCCCCCCCCCCCCCCCCCCCCCCCCCCCCCCCCCCCCCCCCCCCCCCCCCCCCCCCCCCCCCCCCCCCCCCCCCCCCCCCCCCCCCCCCCCCCCCCCCCCCCCCCCCCCCCCCCCCCCCCCCCCCCCCCCCCCCCCCCCCCCCCCCCCCCCCCCCCCCCCCCCCCCCCCCCCCCCCCCCCCCCCCCCCCCCCCCCCCCCCCCCCCCCCCCCCCCCCCCCCCCCCCCCCCCCCCCCCCCCCCCCCCCCCCCCCCCCCCCCCCCCCCCCCCCCCCCCCCCCCCCCCCCCCCCCCCCCCCCCCCCCCCCCCCCCCCCCCCCCCCCCCCCCCCCCCCCCCCCCCCCCCCCCCCCCCCCCCCCCCCCCCCCCCCCCCCCCCCCCCCCCCCCCCCCCCCCCCCCCCCCCCCCCCCCCCCCCCCCCCCCCCCCCCCCCCCCCCCCCCCCCCCCCCCCCCCCCCCCCCCCCCCCCCCCCCCCCCCCCCCCCCCCCCCCCCCCCCCCCCCCCCCCCCCCCCCCCCCCCCCCCCCCCCCCCCCCCCCCCCCCCCCCCCCCCCCCCCCCCCCCCCCCCCCCCCCCCCCCCCCCCCCCCCCCCCCCCCCCCCCCCCCCCCCCCCCCCCCCCCCCCCCCCCCCCCCCCCCCCCCCCCCCCCCCCCCCCCCCCCCCCCCCCCCCCCCCCCCCCCCCCCCCCCCCCCCCCCCCCCCCCCCCCCCCCCCCCCCCCCCCCCCCCCCCCCCCCCCCCCCCCCCCCCCCCCCCCCCCCCCCCCCCCCCCCCCCCCCCCCCCCCCCCCCCCCCCCCCCCCCCCCCCCCCCCCCCCCCCCCCCCCCCCCCCCCCCCCCCCCCCCCCCCCCCCCCCCCCCCCCCCCCCCCCCCCCCCCCCCCCCCCCCCCCCCCCCCCCCCCCCCCCCCCCCCCCCCCCCCCCCCCCCCCCCCCCCCCCCCCCCCCCCCCCCCCCCCCCCCCCCCCCCCCCCCCCCCCCCCCCCCCCCCCCCCCCCCCCCCCCCCCCCCCCCCCCCCCCCCCCCCCCCCCCCCCCCCCCCCCCCCCCCCCCCCCCCCCCCCCCCCCCCCCCCCCCCCCCCCCCCCCCCCCCCCCCCCCCCCCCCCCCCCCCCCCCCCCCCCCCCCCCCCCCCCCCCCCCCCCCCCCCCCCCCCCCCCCCCCCCCCCCCCCCCCCCCCCCCCCCCCCCCCCCCCCCCCCCCCCCCCCCCCCCCCCCCCCCCCCCCCCCCCCCCCCCCCCCCCCCCCCCCCCCCCCCCCCCCCCCCCCCCCCCCCCCCCCCCCCCCCCCCCCCCCCCCCCCCCCCCCCCCCCCCCCCCCCCCCCCCCCCCCCCCCCCCCCCCCCCCCCCCCCCCCCCCCCCCCCCCCCCCCCCCCCCCCCCCCCCCCCCCCCCCCCCCCCCCCCCCCCCCCCCCCCCCCCCCCCCCCCCCCCCCCCCCCCCCCCCCCCCCCCCCCCCCCCCCCCCCCCCCCCCCCCCCCCCCCCCCCCCCCCCCCCCCCCCCCCCCCCCCCCCCCCCCCCCCCCCCCCCCCCCCCCCCCCCCCCCCCCCCCCCCCCCCCCCCCCCCCCCCCCCCCCCCCCCCCCCCCCCCCCCCCCCCCCCCCCCCCCCCCCCCCCCCCCCCCCCCCCCCCCCCCCCCCCCCCCCCCCCCCCCCCCCCCCCCCCCCCCCCCCCCCCCCCCCCCCCCCCCCCCCCCCCCCCCCCCCCCCCCCCCCCCCCCCCCCCCCCCCCCCCCCCCCCCCCCCCCCCCCCCCCCCCCCCCCCCCCCCCCCCCCCCCCCCCCCCCCCCCCCCCCCCCCCCCCCCCCCCCCCCCCCCCCCCCCCCCCCCCCCCCCCCCCCCCCCCCCCCCCCCCCCCCCCCCCCCCCCCCCCCCCCCCCCCCCCCCCCCCCCCCCCCCCCCCCCCCCCCCCCCCCCCCCCCCCCCCCCCCCCCCCCCCCCCCCCCCCCCCCCCCCCCCCCCCCCCCCCCCCCCCCCCCCCCCCCCCCCCCCCCCCCCCCCCCCCCCCCCCCCCCCCCCCCCCCCCCCCCCCCCCCCCCCCCCCCCCCCCCCCCCCCCCCCCCCCCCCCCCCCCCCCCCCCCCCCCCCCCCCCCCCCCCCCCCCCCCCCCCCCCCCCCCCCCCCCCCCCCCCCCCCCCCCCCCCCCCCCCCCCCCCCCCCCCCCCCCCCCCCCCCCCCCCCCCCCCCCCCCCCCCCCCCCCCCCCCCCCCCCCCCCCCCCCCCCCCCCCCCCCCCCCCCCCCCCCCCCCCCCCCCCCCCCCCCCCCCCCCCCCCCCCCCCCCCCCCCCCCCCCCCCCCCCCCCCCCCCCCCCCCCCCCCCCCCCCCCCCCCCCCCCCCCCCCCCCCCCCCCCCCCCCCCCCCCCCCCCCCCCCCCCCCCCCCCCCCCCCCCCCCCCCCCCCCCCCCCCCCCCCCCCCCCCCCCCCCCCCCCCCCCCCCCCCCCCCCCCCCCCCCCCCCCCCCCCCCCCCCCCCCCCCCCCCCCCCCCCCCCCCCCCCCCCCCCCCCCCCCCCCCCCCCCCCCCCCCCCCCCCCCCCCCCCCCCCCCCCCCCCCCCCCCCCCCCCCCCCCCCCCCCCCCCCCCCCCCCCCCCCCCCCCCCCCCCCCCCCCCCCCCCCCCCCCCCCCCCCCCCCCCCCCCCCCCCCCCCCCCCCCCCCCCCCCCCCCCCCCCCCCCCCCCCCCCCCCCCCCCCCCCCCCCCCCCCCCCCCCCCCCCCCCCCCCCCCTCGAGCGATCCTCACACCCACCAAGCACAAGAACACCTCACCTCAGGAGGCTATTCTTCCCCTTGTACTGTTCATCCTCAGCCTAAGAGGTAATCCACCACCACCACACTGGAGTAGGGTATTACACCACAACGATGGCCCGAACCAGTATAAATCTTGTGTCTCGTGTGTTGAGAGTTCGTCGTGCTTAGCCTAGAGATCGTGAAGCGTGTGAGGGCGTGATCGGTGAGGGGGAGATCTTCGCGTGCACCCCAGTGTTTGAACCTTAAGGGTTTTGCCGGAACCCGAAATCCGACATTTGGCGCGCTAGGTAGGGGTGCGCCGGAGTTTTCCTTCCGTCGATCCGCTCTACGCCGCCGCTGCGCTCCGCCCCCATGGCAAGCGCAGCGCTTCCCGCTCCCGCGACCGATGCCAGCGATAGAGCCAGGGGGCTCCGGGCCCTTGCTCCCGCCTTGCGGCGGGTGCAGTGGCCACCCAAGTTCAAGCCGGAGATGCCACCGCGTTACGACGGTGTGGCGGATCTGGTGGCTTTCCTGCTAGCGTATGAGGAAGCCATCCTCAAGGCCGGGGGCGATGACAAGGTCATGGCCAACTGGCTTCCCATGGCCCTGACCGGCGTGCCGCGCGCCTGGCTGCTCAACCTCCCTGGATCCACAGTGGCATCTTGTGAGGAGCTGCGCGATCTCTTCGTCGCGCGCTTCGCGGCACAGGCACCCCACGCGGTCGCGGCCCTCCTCGGCGGCTCGCAAGCACCGCCCTCGGATCGTCACATCAAGCCATTCCTTTGCCAGATCGGCGCCACTTCCAGGCACCCGAGGGCTCCCCCCCCCCCCCCCCCCCCCCCCCCCCCCCCCCCCCCCCCCCCCCCCCCCCCCCCCCCCCCCCCCCCCCCCCCCCCCCCCCCCCCCCCCCCCCCCCCCCCCCCCCCCCCCCCCCCCCCCCCCCCCCCCCCCCCCCCCCCCCCCCCCCCCCCCCCCCCCCCCCCCCCCCCCCCCCCCCCCCCCCCCCCCCCCCCCCCCCCCCCCCCCCCCCCCCCCCCCCCCCCCCCCCCCCCCCCCCCCCCCCCCCCCCCCCCCCCCCCCCCCCCCCCCCCCCCCCCCCCCCCCCCCCCCCCCCCCCCCCCCCCCCCCCCCCCCCCCCCCCCCCCCCCCCCCCCCCCCCCCCCCCCCCCCCCCCCCCCCCCCCCCCCCCCCCCCCCCCCCCCCCCCCCCCCCCCCCCCCCCCCCCCCCCCCCCCCCCCCCCCCCCCCCCCCCCCCCCCCCCCCCCCCCCCCCCCACCAAGGAGGCCCTGGTGGCACTCAAGCTTGCCCTCAAGACCGCCGCGGTGGCACAGCCTGCCGGCGCGGGCGCCTCCGAGGCCAAGGGAGCCGCACCAACCAAGAAGAAGCAGCTGTTCACCCAAGACAAGGCAGAAACCAAGCAGGTGCTGGTCGATGAGGACGGGTCCTCAGGAGCCACCTTTACCATAGGTGCCGACCTCGACCCTGACCAGGAGGAAGCGTTGGTGAAGTTCTTGCGCGCAAACAAGGAGATATTCGCATGGGAACCCAAACAGTTGGTGGGGGTCCCGAGAGAGGTGATTGAGCATCACTTAAAGGTGTGCCCCAATGTGCGCCCCGTAAAGCAGCGGGCGAGACGACAGTCCACGGAGAAGCAGGCCTTCATCGTCCAAGAAACCCGCTAGCTGGAGGCGGCGGGTGCCATTCGCGAGGTTCGGTACCCTGAGTGGCTGGCGAACCCTGTTGTTGTGCCAAAGAAAGGCGGGAAGAAGCGCATGTGTGTCGACTTCACCAACCTCAACAGGGCCTGCCCCCAAGATCCGTTCCCGCTTCCACGCATTGACCAGATCATTGACTCCACCGCCGAGTGCGATTTGCTGTGCTTCCTGGATGCGTTCTCGGGCTACCACCAGATCAAGATGGCGATAGAAGATGTGGAGAAGACCGCCTTCCTGACCCCGTGTGGGGTGTACTGCTATACTTGCATGCCTTTCGGACTGCGCAATGCAGGAGCGACCTTTCAGCGGCTGATGCAAATCGCCTTAGGGTGGCAGCTCGGGAGAAACGCGGAGGCCTACATCGATGACATTGTGGTGAAGTCTCGGGAGGCGAGAACCTTGATCCAAGACCTGGAGGAGACCTTCTCAAGCCCGCGCCAGGTGAACTTGCGACTCAACCCAGAGAAGTGCGTGTTCGGTGTCCCTTCCAGCAAGCTGCTGGGTTTTCTTGTATCCCACAGAGGGATCGAGGCGAACCCAGAAAAGGTCAAGGCAATCGAAGACATGAGCCCACCGCAGACCCTCAAAGAGATGCAGAAGCTTGCCGGTCATGTGACTGCGTTGGGGCACTTTATCTCCAAGATGGGAGAGCGTGCCCTACCGTTCTTCAAGCAAATGAAGAAGAAGGGCCCATTCGAGTGGACTCCAGAGGCCGACCAAGCGTTCCAAGACCTCAAGAGATACCTAACCAGCCCTCCAGTGATGGTAGCGCCTCGACCCCTCGAACCCTTGGTGCTCTACCTGTCTGCCACACCCCACTCCACCAGCGCAGCGCTGGTAGCCCTCAGAGAAGAGCGCCAGGTCAAGGGCCCGTCAAGTGGAACCACCGGGCCGGACGGAGCGGCGCGGCACCAAGGCGAAGATCCTGCAGCTGCGACTGCTTCGCCCAACCACCAAGCCCCTGAAGCCGAAGACCCCGAAGAGACACCTCAACCCCCGGAAGCCGAGGGCTCCGTCAGCTCTCCCGCCCTTGTCGAGCACCCAGTGTATTTTGTCAGCACAGTGCTGCGGGATGCGAGGGCACGATACCCCATGCCTCAGAAGATCCTACCCGCGCTCCTGGTGGCCTCGCGCAAGCTGCGCCACTACTTCCAGGGTCATCCCATCAAGGTCGTCTTGGCTTACCCACTAGAAAGAGTGCTCAGGAGCCTTAATGCTGCCGGGCGAGTCGCTGAATGGAATATCGAGCTGCAAGCGTTTGACTTGGAGTTCAGCACGACCAGGGTCATCAAGGGGGCTGCGCTCGCAGACTTTGTGGTGGAATG